>JALIZH010026132.1:0-36585 GCA_030522465.1 Rhipicephalus appendiculatus
GATGACGCTCGACCGAAGACAGCCTTTGTCACACCCGACGGCTTGTACGAGTTTAACGTCATGCCGTTTGGTCTGTGTAATGCGCCCGCGACCTTTGAGCGCATGATGACCACCGTTCTGCACAACTTGAAATCGCACACGTGCTTGTGTTACCTGGACGACGTCGTTGTTTTCGCTCCGGATTTCTCCACGCATCCCCCAACGTCTGAAAGAAGTTTTCACACGTCTGAGCAACGCCGGCCTCCTACTAAATCTGAAGAAGTGCCGATTTGCAGCACGGCAACTCACAGTCCTTGGTTACGTCGTGTCCAAGGACGGGATTCTTCCCGATCCGGCCAAGCTTCGGGCCGTAGCCGAATTTCCCAAACCTGCGTTCGTCAAAGAACTGCGCAGTTTCGTAGGCCTGTGCTCATACTTTCGACGATTCATACAAAACTTTGCGACGATCGTATCAACACTGACGAAGCTCCGTGGAAATAACGGGCCCCTTAATTCGTGGTCATCCGATTGCGACGACGCGTTCGCCAAGCTCCGCCATTTGTTGACGTCTCCTCCCATACTACGCCACTACGACCCCACGGCCCCAACGGAGGTGCACACAGACGCCAGCGGTGTAGGCCTCGGCGCTGTCCTGGCGCAGCGCAAACCCGGATTCCCCGAAATGTGGCGTGGCATGCGCAAGCCGTACGCTCACAAGAGCCGAGACAAATTACACCGTCGCGGAAAAAGAGTTCCTGGCGGTCGTCTCGGCCCTTACAAAGCTTCGACCCTATTTGTATGGTCGCCCATTTGATGTCGTCACTGACCATCACGCACTATGCTGGCTGTCGTCATTGAAGGATCCCTCAGGCCGTCTTCCGCTGGGCTCTTCGCCTGCAAGGCTATGACATCCGCGTGCTGTACCGCAACGGACGCAAGCATGCTGACGCCGACGCCCTCTCGCGCTGCCCTCTGCATGACGACAAAGCCCCCTGCTCAGTATCTTCCATTGCTGTTTCTGTCATGGATGTTGACGTCATCGCTACCGAACAGCGCAAGGATAATTGGATAGCCCTGCTGATGGACTTGCTCTCTGATCCGTCAGCAACACCATCCACTCGCGCCTTGCGTCGTCAAGCTCACCATTTCGCCATACGTGAAGGCCTGCTGCATCGACGCAATTACAACGCCGACGGCCGGCAGTGGCTACTCGTGATACCCCGCAGTCTGCGGTCGGAAATATGTGAGTCATTCCACTCTTATCCGCAATGCGCGCACTCTGCGGTGTCCAAAACTTACCACCGCATTCGACAACGCTACTTCCGGCGAGGGATGTACCGCTACGTGCAGAATTTTGTTCGCTCCTGCCTCGACTGCCAACGCCGCAAACCGTCAACACACTTGTCTCCAGCCGGTCTACAACCGTTACCTTACCCTGACCGTCCGTTTGGGCACGTGGGTATCGATTTGTATGGACCACTTCCTCTGACGTCGGCTTGTAACCGCTGGGCCATCGTCGCCGTAGACCATCGAACGCGATAGGCCAAAACCTCCGCCCTCCCTGCGGCTACTGCGCGCGATGTTGCCTCCTTCCTGCTCCAGCGATTCATGCTGCGTCACGGTTCAACCCAAGAACTGCTCAGTGATCGAGGCCGTGTCCTCCTGTCTGAAGTCGTCGAAGCCATTCTCGAATAATGCAACGTTGTTCACCGCAAAACTGCTGCTTACCACCCGCAGACCAATGGCCTCACCGAACGCTTCAACCGTACGCTCGGCGACATGCTCTCCATGTACGTCGCCGCCGACCACACGAATTGTGATGATATACTGGCCTTCGTCACCTACGCTTACAATACCGGCCCTCAGTACACTACCCTGTTTTTCACCCTTCTTCTTACTATACGGACGGCACCCGTCGCACACAATCGACACGATACTCCCGTACACATCGGACCCATCTGAGTGTGCCCCTATTTCTGACACAGCCAGACTTGCTGAAGAGTGTCGCGAGCTCGCCAAGACCTTCACGACGAATGAACAAGTGCGGTAGAAGAGTATTCGTGCGGCTCCGCCACTTCTGAGCCTACTTTCATCCCTGGAGCGCTCGTATGGCTCTCGGTCCCTACCTCCGCAGCTGGGCTCTCTTCAAAACATCTCCGGTCAACTACCTGATCGAACCCATCGAACAATCTTTGTTCATGCGCCGTCGAGGGCGCGACATTGTCAACGTGGAGTGCCTGAAGGCCTACTATGACCCGCTCATAGTGACAAGCTGTTAGGTCGGCCGGCGGCTCCCTTTTCGTCCCCGGGCTAATTGTAGTGATGCCTTGGAACTTAGAAATGGGTGCACTCTCGAGAGCCTTCTAGAGGGTCATCTGCAAAAAGGACGCCGCTCGCGCTGAGAGTTCGTGCCTGGTCGTGGCTGTCGCCATTATGCAGTATCTCTGAGTACCGGCAAAGAAACACCTTAACAGATGTAAAAACAGCGCAAAATAAAGACAAGGACTAAGGAAGAGACGACAAGGCGCTGAACTCCCAACTAAAATTTATTGGAAGGCGCACGCACATATATCAAGCAGCCGACCTGGGAACGTGGCGCACCATAGGCGTCTTCGCGGCGGAGCAAACAGGGTACAAAAATGCCTAATCATTGTGAAAAGCAACACGTGTGTAAACAACCGAGAAAAAAAACACTTCCCCATCTCCCGCTAAATGGAACCATGTGTGGATGCGAAGCAGCGGGGAGATGTCTGGCTTGAGCGGGAGAAACGTCGCCGCTCCCGTTTCGCAGCAGCAGCCCAGGCGCTCATCGTGGCACTGCACAGGAGAGAGAATGAGGCGCGCGCGCTCCGTCATTTTCATGCCGCGGAACTACCGTGGCGCCTCCAACGGAGTATGTAGATGTCTCAACACCTGTCGTGCGCGCCGCTCCGTAGAGAAGAAGGTTCCTAGAGGAGAGGAAGGGGGGGAGAGTAGGAAAGGAGAGAGATGGCGAGGTGACGCGCATGCGCTGTGGGGGGTGTGGGACGCGGGCGCCGCTCTGTAGAGTAGATGACTCCTAGAGGAGAGGAAGGGGGGAGCATAGGAGAGGAGAGAGAGGGGACGCGCGGCGGGGATGTGGCACGCGGGAAGGAGGGATGGACAAAGCCCCCGCAAGCAAGATCAAGGAATGGAGTCAACTCCATTCCTTGATCTTGCTCTGCGCCGCTCCGTAGAGTAGAGGATTGCTAGAGGAGAGAAATGGGGCAGCGTAGCAGAGGAGAGAGAGGGGGGAGGGTACGCTCATGTGCTGTGGGTATGTGGGACGCGGGCACCGCTGTGTAGAGTAAAGGATTCCTAGAGGAGAGAAAGGGGGGGAGCGTAGGAGAGGAGAGAGAGGGGGCGCGGGGCGCGGGAAGGAGGGACAAAGGCCCCGCAAGCACATGCAAGCAAGATAAAGGACTGGAGTGAATGTGGGCGACAGACACCACCGGTAGCGCGTGTTATTCTTTGCTTGCTTCCACCACCTGCCAAGCCATTGCTAAGCAGCCACTCTGTGCTCTCGGCCAAAATTCTTGTGACTGTGATGGTGGTTGACGGCCTTATTCTACTACAGTGTTCTGGTTCGCATAGTGGGTGCTTCCCTACTTCATGAAAATGGCCGGACGCGGGACGCCGGGACGCGGGACGCTGGACGGGGGACGCGAGAGGGACGGACACAGCCCGAGCATAAGATGCTACGCATCTAAAAAAAACAAACGTTCATACTGGCCAAAAAACGTGCGTAACAGTCCATAAAAAAAAACTAATAATCGCTTTAACATGGCAGCGCTGAACCCAGGTATCGAACCTCCTTTTCACCCAGGGCCACAAACGGTTTATTACGCACATTTTTACTTACGCTGAACCCAAGTTCGATACCTGGTTTCAGCGCTGCCATGTTAAAACTATTATTAGTTTTTTATGGAAGTTACGCATGTTTTTGGCCAGTATGAAGGTTTCTTCTTTTTTTCTTTTTTCGAATGATAACCGTGATGTTTGCACGGTTGTTATTTAATATGTTATTCAGGCAGCTAGAACTTGCACAACGAGCAGCAGCAATTCCCAAATGTACGTAAAGTAATTGGGTAACACTGTCACTAGACATGCAGTGCCCGATGGCTGTTATGCACTTATAAGGGAGGAGTAAGGGTTCACATTGCTTGCCAAACTTCCCCGGGCCAACTGAAAGGCCCTGCTTGATTTTGTGTGTAATTTTGGTTTTCCAACATTGATGATTTTGCTTCTATTTACTGTGTTACTGATCAGGCTGCCTCTAAATGTCACTAGATTTTTCTTTTATTTTGCTTTGCAGTGATTGCTAGTGCTGGGACCAGCTCTGTGGTGGTTGATGATACTAGTATACCAATCGTCCAAATATATTATCAGTGTTTATTGAAATATTGGACGCAAAGGTGCAACGAAATATATAAAACAGTTGGTATCTTAGCCAGTTCTCATTCACTTAGAGATGTAAATAGGAAGAGCAGGCGCGTGGCCAGAAAGGGGGCTAGGCCTTCGGAACTTTTGATGGAAGGGGTTTGTTTTACCAGAAATAATGAGCTAAGTATTTTCCTACAATAGTCCAGGCTTCCTGCAAGTGCCCCCCTCCCCCCACTCTTGCAGGAAAAATTGTTGTCTAAGGACCTGAAGAAGAGTTATTGGTGTTGTGTGGATGAGCTCTATTTCTGGATGTACAGGCACATTTTTGGTGTACTTCATTTAGCCCTTTCAGCCTGTTCTATTATACTGTGGGCAGTCATTTTAGAGCAAAAAGTTGGGCAAAGAAGTACACGCACAATGTGTTCATAGGCTACACTAGCACTGCATTTCCACATTGACTCTCCTCAGGCTTCCGCTGTACATTCCTGCGGTTTTCTTATGTTGCTTTTTTCTCTTTCATTATTATTTAATCTCCCCTGCATTATGTATTCAGCCTCTTTCATAAGAACGAGTTGTTCACTCGTTCTTATGAGGACGACACAGAAGCCACAAAAGGGAACTTTATGGGACTCTGATTTTGTCGATTTTGTCCAAATATATTGAGATGGTCTAGCAGGTCTTAAAGGTTATTAGCAGACCTATTTAGAGTGTCTGTGTAAGCGGTGTTATCTGTTATGTAGCTTTAAATTTTCAATTCACTGCAGGTCATAGCAGTGCTGCAGTTTTACGCCATCCATAACCGATTGCATGTAGCATGGGTGAGTGATATCACAGAGTGAGTGGTTGGGTTAGATACCTCGCTGAAGTTTCAGGTAGTGTGAGTGGCAAGCTGGGGGGTATTTATGTGGCACATTGTGGCATGTAGAGCTTGCAAGGTGCGTGTGGCGGCTGCGGGAGGTGGATGAGGTTGACTCAGACAGCCACTTATATTTAGTGAACCAGGCCGCTCATTGAAGTTGAGGAGAAAAAGCAGTGCCTGTGGAAGGGTGACGATAATTGTTCGTACCCGCCCTGTTACAAGGCACCTTGTTGCATTTATGGCGCATGCGATTTTATAAAGCTGTAGCCTAAACCAGTAAACAGTGCAGACGACCGTTTCAAGTATCCTCATAAATGATAGTACCTTACTGATTGGCTTATGCTTGTAGGTGTTTTTGGTAGCCGCTCGAGCGTAGGTTTCTCCCTCACGCCCAGCTATAGAGTTGCACGCAAGTATGGCTGGGTTGACAAAAAATTCACGAAGTACCTTAAATTGGAGTTGCCTAAATGACGGGCACGTATTGTTTTGTGCAGCGACAAGAAATATTGCAAAAAAAAATGGCCGCGTATCTGCGTGCTTCGCTGCAAATGTCATCGAATGACGATAGTCTTCTGCCGGTCTCATCCGCGGCCACCTGTGATGCTGTTCTCGACCATTTCCGTCCTGGCATGACCAAGCGTCTTCTCGCCGCAAGCGCTGTGTTTTTGGCAGCGTGTAAAAAGCTGAGAAGGCGCGCAGAGCGACCACGAAAAAGAGATTCTCTTGTTTGCAGCGACGAGGGCAGACTGCGCCAGCTATCGCGCGTCGGATGAAACACGCGGCACTTCGCGCGACCTCGGAGATAGACGACGGCTCTTCGCTTTTGGGAGGCAGCCCGCATTTTCAGCGCAGCTTAAGAAACACTAGGGTCTTTAGAATTAAGTATCTATGTATTTTCTATAAAAGAACACACCACATAATACTTCCGTATTGTTGTTGCGCCTCAGATATGCGTAATATTTGCTTTTTTGATCGACAATGTTCACAAGTATGCACAAAAACGATTGTTCAAGTTGGGTGGGCGTTCAGAAAGCAGTCAAACTTTGGCCAGCTTGCTGAATCGTGCGACGTGCCGACAAACAGAGAAACAGACAGACAGATAGACTGACAGACAGACGAAAATTTCTCCGTTTAGGTATCCTAAGAAAGACTATCGTCTTTAAAAAATTACATAATAGTCAGGCCTGGTTGCAACACCAAAAGCAGCATAACACGATCCAGAGGCACGCAGTGCAATCTTTGTTCCCTATGTGTTCTGCAATCACGCACTCGTATTTCACCATTTCGTTCCCAACTATTGCTCTGCAGCGTCAGCGGGACATCTTTTTTAAGTGCGAACGCACTTTATAAGCGACCCTGAATCCGCCGTCCCATAGCAACGGCGCGAGGAGCGTCTGTAGCAACGGCGCAGCGACGTCACACCCCACGTGACTGCGCGCGCTCCGCCTCCTCACCGCAGTTTGCGCGGGCGCGCGCCGCTCCCCGCATTGCTCTCCGCGGCGTGTTTGGTCTTCGCCGTGGCCAGACCCGGCGGTTGTGTTAGCGTCGCTTGCGTGGAGTGGCCCGCTTGTCAGTTGATTTTCGCTCTTCGCCGTGGTCGGACGCGGCGGTTGTGTTAGCGTCGCTTGCGTGGGAGTGGCCCACTCGTCAGTTGATTTTCGCTCTCCGCCGTGACCAGACGCGGCGGTTGTGTTAGCGTCGCTTGCGTGGAGTGGCGCGAAATGCATTCGCATTTCCTCACGATTCCCTTCGGGGAGGTGTTGGTCTTTTTTTCTTACTTGCATTGATCAGCACGTGGAAGCCGCTTCCCATGACCACTGAAAGCTTGTGCGGTTATGGTATGTGTGGAATTACATTGTGCCCGGAGGGGGGCTATCATTCCATCACCACGAAAACTTTCCGCAAAGTCTCCACAGAAAATGTTCCTTTACATTTATTCTGTGCTGGCTAATGCAATCATATGCATAATATTTCACAGAACAACAATCAAACAACAACCAGGAAACCATCGATATATGAACTGCCGTCATCTGGCACTCGTTAGCTTGCATTGATGTTTCACAGAACATGGTGCTTGATAGCATGGCTGTGCAACCAATTATACTTTCCTGCTTTATATTGATACTTGGAAGCATAAGCAAGGCTTTTGCCACCTCCTAGTTCGCAGTGGTGAATGCTAATCCATTAAGTGGTAGGTATACAGTGCTGGTCTGTTCAGCGGGAATATTGCTTGACTGCCGTAATAAGCACCTGCTGCAGCTTGCTGGTAATGGTCAGCTTTTTAAATGCGAAGCATTTCTTGGCGAACTTCGGCGACTTTGAGCGTATCTATCTATCTATCTATCTATCTATCTATCTATCTATCTATCTATCTATCTATCTATCTATCTATCTAGCCGCCTACGACTTTGGGCTCTCCTGGCCGTATCGTTAATGGGAATTGTACAAAAATTGGTATGGCATAACGTGACTGTATGACAAACATAAATGTCTGATCATATCAAGAAAATCATGAATAACTTGTCACGAAAAGTATGATTTACATGCCACGCTCATGGCGCGCTCGCGGCCGTTTCGTTATCTTGACATACACCAAATTTGGGATTGAGTGACATGACTGTATGACGAACATAAATGACAAGAGGTAATATAAAAATCATGACTTCATGAGCGACATGACTTGCATTCCACGCTCATAGCGCGCTCGCGGCCGTTTCCTTAGCTTGATATACACCAAATTTGGTATTGAGTGACATTACTGTATGACGAACATAAATGACAAGTGGTAATATGGAAATCATGACTTGTCATGTGTGACATGACTTGCATGCCACGCTCATGGCGTGCTCGCTGCCGTTTCGTTAGCTTGAGGTGCACCAAATTTGGTACTGAGTGGCTTGACTGTATGACAAACATGAATGACAAGTGGTAATGTGGAAATCAATACATGTCATGAGCGACATCACTTGCATTCCACGCTCACGGCTCGGTCGCGGCCGTTTCGTTAGCTTGTGATACACCAAATTTGGTATTGAGTGACATGACTGTGTGACGAACATAAGTGACAAGTGGTGATATGGAAATCATGACTTGTCATGTGTGACATGACCTCCATGCCAAGCTCATGGCGCGGTCGCGGCCGTTTCGTTAGCTTGATATACACCAAATTTGCTATTGAGAGACATGACTGTATAACGAACATTAGTGGCAGGTGGTAACATAAAAATCTTGGCATGCATGTCATCTACAATGCCATTTACATGCCACGCTCATGGTGCGCTTGCGTCCAGTTCGCTAGCTTCACATACACCAAAATTGGTATATCGCGGCGTGACTGTATGAGGAACACAAATGACAGGTCGGAACATGTAAAACATGACATGCAAATTATGTAAAGCATGATTTGCTCCTTCCTGGCTGCTTCGCATTACATCGATTCCCACAGTACGTGGGATCTGCCGGCTTTTCTTAACTTGATATATCCGAAAATTGGTACGCTGAGACATTTCTGCATGACCAACACAAATGACAGGTGGTAATATGAAAATCATCACCTGCATGTCATGTACAACATGATTTACATGCCACACTCATGGCTCGCTCGCGGCCGTTTCGCTAGTTTGATATACACCAAATTTGGTATTGAGTGACGTGCCTGTATGACGAGCATAAATGACAATTGGTAATATGGAAATCATGATATGTCATGTGCAGCATGACTTCCATGCTACGCTCATGGTACTCCCGTGGCCGTTTTGCTAGCTTGATATACACCAAATTTCGTATTCAGTGACGTGATTTTACGACGAGCATAAATGACAAGTGGTAATATAAAAATCAGGACATGCCATGTGCAACATGACTTGGATGCCACGCTCATGACACTCTCGTGGCCGTTTCGCTAGCTTGATATACACCAAATTTTTAAGGCGAAAGCCTTCATGTCTCATGCTCACGTCCGGTCGTCCGTCCGTTCCTCCTAAGACGCCAGGCCTTGGCACGGTGCCAGGTAGGCGCCGGGGAGCGCCAACGGACGCCGGTCGTGTTGGACTCTACAGCGCTCGCACTTTGCTTGCGTAGCGTCTCTGTATCCGGCGTCTGTAATCATGCATGGAGGGAGACGCACGCATCAGGTTCCATTCTGACCGACCCCGTCTCAGTGGGCACAGGCGTCTGAGGAACACACTTTCGAATTGACAAAGTGTCCGTCAATCTAAACTATGGAACCCGGATTGCGTCTGAACGATGCGAAAAGCGCGAGAATACGAACGCATGCGAAACGGAGACAGATTGGTTTCGCGTCTCGCTGCGATTCGAGGTAAATATCCACGGGGTGAATGACGATGATGGGGCGAAGCTCTCACAGCCTCGGGATCTGCCTGTCGATACGCGCTTTTGAGCCGATTCCCTGTTCCTCACATTTTGAAGATCCGCTTCGCGCCGCAGCCGTGCCGCTTCCGCCTCTCGTTCTCATACAGCAGGATCTTTGCGCCGTCGCTGCAGTGCCGCTGTCTCACGTTCGAGAACCGCAGGGTCTTCGCGCCGCCGCCGCGCAGCCTGCCGAGAAGCCTCGGCCTCGCGGGCTCTCGCCTCGGGATTCTGCCTGCGAGCGCGCGCTGCCGCCACCTTCCGTGCCCTCCGCTCCACAGCCTTGTCTTCCATCCGGCGACTCCGAGCGGAAGAGAAAGCGCGCCAACAGCGAGCGTCTTTTTAGTATTATGACACCCCCCTAGCGGTACGCCGTCGCACTAAATCGAGCCATCTCGAACGATCGCACGCATCCGTAGAGAGGCGCGCAACCCACGTTAGTGGAACCACTAACGCCATCTAGTGATATATTTCCAAGGACTTATACACACAACGCCATCTATTCAGCAATTCATAAACTAGAGGTGGCTATATTCATACACCATACAAACGGAGGAGGGAACGACCCACACCCTAAGAAGCTTCGCCCCTAAAAATTAAGTGAACATAAGTGGTTTTTTTACAGCGAAAGCTGTTATGAGATCACAACATAGGTCTTTATTGCGCCGCAGTGTTCCGCCGCCGGCGTCCATAACCTCTATCGCATGAAATAAGAAGAAAAGCTATGTAAATAAAAAAAAATACATATGACAGCATGGAAATAGGACCCAGGCTCTCTTAGTGGCAGCTCGGCACTATACCACTTAGCTACGCGGGTGCTTGAAACTGCGTTGGAAGCTCACCCTATGCAGGCTTCATTTGGGGTAAGGAATCGCGTTAACATGTGCTGTAACGCGATTTAGAACAGTAAAGTAACAATCAGGCATCACACAATGCGAACTGAGTAACGAGTGGGTCGTTCAATGCTCGAACTGATTACAAAAGCCTGTGGCATATTTCTTCATCGTCGACAGCCACAGCATAAACAAAGTGCACATAATGCGTTACGAGTGTGTAGCGGGTACCACGCTTTTGCGAAGACTGACGAATAATGTCATAGTGGACGCTTCCCCACTACACAAAAATTATGACTCCTGGCGTAGTGGGTACGATGCAAGTATGCTTATAGTAGTTTCCCCAAGAGTGTTTAAACAAAGGCTCGGGGAGGGCCGCTTTTTCAGCTTTCATTGGCACTGTGCTGCGCGTACTCCGCCGGCCTGGCGGTTTTTTCTCATTTAACAGTGAACACTGCTTTCACCTTAGGTTCAATAGCAGTCATAGCGCTGACAAATCCTGGTTAGGTATTCCGTAAGGCACAGCACCAACCGCACCAAGCCTAGCATGTATGAATGCTACGAGTTCTATGGTGTGCCTTGGCCAGTGATTGATGTACATACCTGTTTCTTGAATTGATGCACAGCATTGAACCTTTTCACTGATCAAACCGTGCACTGTTGTGTGCTAAGACACTATGAAGCAGACAGAATGCCACTTGAGTGACCTATATAATTTCCTGATCTACATTTTGATATTTATTGGAAATGCTACCGAGCAAGGACAGGATGCAGCAGTGCGAAAATTGGAGGATGTTGCCTATAATGTAATGTAATTTGGGATTTCTTGCCTTCTGACACCTGTGCCCAAACACTCAATTTTATGATGCACCTTATATATGCGTGTTTTCTTTCTTCGAAGATTACACTTATGCTTGCTCCTTGTACTCGCAGGCTTCCTTATCCGCCACCTTGAGAAGAAGAACTGTCACCTGCAAGACCTCCAGAAGAGGCACAAGTCCCTGCAAAGGTGCCTTGCACAAAAATGTGCCGACCTGCACTATTAATCCAGCTAGGTTTTCAAAAACATTTTCATTAATTTCATTACCCTTGTATGTTATTGAAGCGCAATTTTTTTTAAATGAGTACGTGTCAAGTTCACTGGGATGGTTCAATGTGCATGGGAAAGTTTGCCTGACGTCTGATTGTTAAAAATCGAGTCCCTACCCTCACATTGCATAAAAATGTGTGCTAGTGAAGCCGCAGTACATTTCCTTTCATTTGTTTGCACTGCTACGTGCAAACACAGTAAAAGTTCTTGATCATGTCGGTGTTGACTACCTCTGCGTAGAATGAGGCATTGTCTGTTTCTATTGCAAAATAGCAATCTTTTTCATTGAATTTATTGGTAAAGAATCCATACTGAAAGAACAGTATGTATTTTCCGTTTTATTATGGTTTGGCCAAATGTAAAGCTTGTTTTTAAGACAGTCATCGGTCAGTTTCCATGACCCAGCCAGGTTTTTCGAAAATTTACTGATAATTGCCCGACTTTTCCAGACATGTTCAAGTTCTCAGACATTTCCATGGTTTTCCAAGTTGGTAGACACCCTGCTAGTGTGGGCTCCTTGCACTATCACCTCCTTCATCCTTTCAAAGTGTAGCTCAAGGAACTTTGCACTTTGGCAGTTTAGTTGTATAATCCAAGGCAAAGGCCTGCGCCGCACACAGAAAAGAATTAGTAGTTTACAGAACTGCCGCACTTCACACAGAGTCATTAGTTAAATGGACATGTGTACGTGTGTATACGGGGCATGTCATTAAAAAGCATACAATAATGTCAATGTGCTCGTCAAAATGCCTCTAATATGTAGAGATGTGTCAAAAGTACATAACGGCATGAATTCTGTTGAATATTGGTGCAGTAAGGTGCCTCTAGTATTGGAATTGAGGTGGTATCATGCGTTGTTAGAAGTAAATACTTGAACCCAAAAGAAACAGCTGTTGCCGTATGCAGAAATTACTAGAACTCACCGCCAATGACAAACTGCAAAGCCTCGAATCTACTGCCAAGGCTCGAATCTAAGTGGTGCCATGCCCCCCGAAACACAAGGCCTGGTAACAAATGCACAATTGACATAAAAGTCAGATGACAGCAAGGTTCCATTCGTATGCCGTAAAGGAGTTATGTTTAACAAAGCTTTAAAGGCTTATGCACAACAAAGATATCATGAGTGAGTGCTGCGCTAAGTGATTTTGTGAAATATGATGCATTTCTGGCACATCCAAAAAAAAGATTATCAGAGAATAATAAAATACTTGTGAAGAAAAAAATGTAGCGCAAGGACGACAGAAGGAGAGAGAAGGAACACGGGAATGCTTTTTCTAGTACGAGTGAACTTGTCACAATAGACACTGAATTGCCGAACTGCTTCACCGCAGAGCATATCGTGAGAGAATGAAGCTCATACTACTCGGAGCGGATACGAAACTACTATTGCTTTTCAAAATACAAGTAGATATAAAGGTGATCTGCCCAGTGTTGTAAAGCGACTTGTCAGGAACATATGTTTCGCCCACCTCAACGACATTCCAATCAAAGCTACTGACGAAAAAAAAGTGTAAAGTAATGAATAGGACCTGCATCGGTTAAATGAATACACCAAAATGTGTCTGTACATCCGGAAACGAAGCTCATGCTCAGAAAACCAACAACTATTCCTCAAGCCCGTGGACAAGAACATTTTTTCTAAGAACTGAGGGGGGGGGGGGCAGTAGCTGAAAGCCTGGATTATTTTAGAAAAACACCTAGTTTTATTATTTCTGGCAAAACAACCCATCTGTTAACCTTGGAGGGATCATTAGAGGAGTGGATCAACAATCAGATACAGTTCAGTAGAAAACATTCGGGCGGCATAAATGAAGACATGATTTCAAGGCAACTGCTTGTTTCAAAGATATGCAAAGGAAAGTAAAAAAGAGAAAAGAAAACAAAAAAGCACAAATGCACTCGTCGTGACCCCAGCGTGCCGTTAATGATTGGTCGTCAGAAACACCGAATGATCCCAATGGGCAAGAGTATGGAGCTCGCTTAAGAATGCAGTAATGGAAGGAGAGGAAACCAGCGAATCGGGCAGCATGTTCCATTCAATAATTACTTGTGGGAAACAGCTATACTTAAAGGAGTCGATTCGCGTCAATGGAAGTTCAATAAACATACTATGCCTGTGTCTGAAACATGGATTCGGTGATATTCTGAACCAGTCGGGTCCATTCATCTTAAGCTTGGTATAAACAATAAAAAGAATAATTTTTTTCTTTCCACTGCGGTCCCTAATTCTACTGGCAGGAAGATTTGCATTTCGGCACAGTTCGGTAGGGGGAGTGACAGCGACGATACATGGTTTTGATGAATTTAGCTACTTGACGTTGAACTCGATCAGATTTGTGTCAATTTATTGCCGTGTGAGCGTCCCATACTACTTTGGCATATTCTGTAATGTGTCGTATTAAGGTTGTATATGCTAAAGTTTTAATTTGAGGATTTCCACTACGCAACTTGCGTCTCAGAATCCATAGAACTATATTGGCCTACTTGCATACCATATCTATGTGGGAGTTCCACCAAAAGTCATGAGTGAATATCACTCCCAAGTACTTCTGCTGCTTTCCTTCTTTCAATCAATGTCATTAATACTGTACGTGTATAAATGAACTGTCTTTTTTTCCTTGTTATAGTCATAGACACAGATTTTTCTAGGTTCAGTGTCATCTGCAATTGGCTGCAGCACTCCGAAATTTTTGGTAAGCCAGCCTGATGATGATGATATATCTTGTTTGTGGCGCAAGCACCGGTTATGGCCAAGGAGTGCCAACACAAAGTATTATCTGTGTGCAATGGTGTGGTGATTGACGATGTGTAGGCTTAAGAGCATGTAAAGGGGCCTAAAATTCTCCGTAAAGGACGTGCGTAAAATCGATGTCAATCTTGAAACCATGACAATGATATAAAGTGTGCACACTGCATGTAAAATATCTGTTTAAAAACAATACTAAGGTCGTGGACTAAGCACAACAACCTCAAAAGACCCTTGCGAGCAAGGGTGTCGAGGTGGGTGCGTACAAGCAATTGCCCCGTAGCAACCTTCTCTTAAAGAGGACGTGCTATGAGTCTCCAGCGTAAGTAACTTGTAATGCTGCAGTGTCTTTTAAAAAGTTCAAAACAGCTTTTTGATCAAAAATTGGTTCATTGCCTAAAAAGATCGCTCGATAGAATGGGATGTGCTGACAATAAGCGGTAGAGAAATGTTTCCTCCTGTCATTTTTTAATTCTTTACATATTAATAAGGCGTGAAGCACACTGAGTGCCTCTCCGCACCTACTACACGTTGGAGATTCACCCCCATTCAGGAGATAGCCATGGGTGCCGTAAGTATGCCCTATTATAAGTCTACAGAATATGACTTCTACTTGTCTCGATTTGCTAACTGATGGCCAGTACCCTAGTCGTGGCTTAATATGAAGTTTGTTACTCGTGTGATCGTACCACAGACACTGTCAAAACATTTGGAGCCGGTTACGTAGATACGCTTTCAAGTCTAGAACCGGATCAGGAATCGAGGAGTTGCCAGCTTTTGTGTCAATGAATGTGGCGAGCTTGTCCGCCAGCTCATTGCCTTCAATTTCACGGAGCCCTGGCACCCAGCATAACACAACGTGTTTCTTGAACGCGTAGGCAGCGCATAGGAGAGAATATAGTCACGTAAGCACAGGGTTCTTGTTCAGCCTAAATGATTTAATGCCTTTACTACAACACTCAGAGTCGGTGTATATTACAGATTTTGATATGTTCGTTTTTTTATGTGTTTAACATCCCTCATTAATGCATATGCTTAGGCTATAAATATGCTTGCTTCGGGGTGCACAACGTCCGCATTTGAGAAAGATGGGCCGACCGTGGCATAATAGGTGGTGTTGAAGAAGCGCGATTACAGTTTCCTCAGCAACGCCCCTGACACGGAGTAGGGCTCTCTCAGAGCAGGGCGGTTGTGAAAGAAGCTGGAACTGGACAAATCGTTTATGATTAAGCTTGTGGGATGTTGAATATCAGCACTCACTTTCAGAAAGTACACAGACGCCGAGTACGTTGTCTGCGAGTGGAGGGACCATTCGTTTGCCTCTACATACAGGCTTTCTACAGGGCAAGTTCTAAAGGCACCCGTAGAAAGGCGAATGCATAGATAGTGGATAGGGTCCAGCATCTTGAAAACACTTGGAGCGGCAGACTGATATATAATTGCCCCTTAGTCTAGCGGTGTGCGTATGAGGCATCTGTACAAGTTCATTAGACACTTATCGCTGCCCCACATTGTGCGCGACAGTACCTTTATGATGTTCATTGTTCTCATGCATTAGTTTTTAAGATATTTAATGTGACGCACAAAAGTAAGTTCGTTGTCAAGAATCAGACTAAGGAATTTATGGTCCGTCTCTACAGGTAACTGTTGTCCAATTACGTTAATTTCGGGATCAATATTCAGGCCTCTTTTCATAGAAAAGACAACGAAGGCGCTTTTTTGTGGGTTTATTCTGAAGCCGTTTTCATCTAGCCGTTTGGATATCTTGTTCAGACCAAGCTGGATCTGCCGCTTACAAATGGCGAGGTCGCATTATTTAAATCCTCTTTGTATATCATCAACATAAGTGGAATAAAACATGTTTCGTGGGATGCATAAACGTAGAGAATTCATTTTGATAACAAAAAGCGTGCAACTGAGTACCCCACCCTGTGGTACTGCAGTTTTCTGCAGAAATGATCGTGGTAAAACACTGCCCACTCGAACGCGGAATGTCCGATTCGACAGGTAACCCTCCATTATACTGAACATCCTGGCCCCTATACCTCATTCAGAAAGATCTCTCAAAATTCTATACCGCCATCCTGGCTCCTACGCCTTTTCGATATCAAGAAACACAGAGAGGAAAAACTGTTTGTGAGCAAGGACTTGCCGAATCTGTGCATCAATACGTATAAGTTGGTCCGTCGTGAACCGGCCTTATCGAAACCCGCACTGATATGGGTCGAGTAATTTATTTGACTCCAAGAAATGCAGCAATCGACGGTTTAACATCTTTTCAAATAGTTTACAAACACAACTTGTCAAAGCTGTAGGTCTATAACTTGAGACAGGGGAATGGCCTTTCCCTTCCTTCAGAATAGGGATTACGACTGCCTCTTTCCAAGCAGAAGGGATCTCGTCAGAGTGCCATGTAGCGTTGTAGAGTGAAAGGTGGCTTTTTTTTTTCGTATCAAGGGGCAGGTATTTCAACATTTCGTACATTATACTGCCAGAACCGGGCGCAGACTTGTTGCAGCAGTTTAGCGCAGCCTGCAACTCTGCTATGCAGAATGGTTGGTTATATAGCTCGTTTCTTGAGCATTTCCGTTCTAGTTTCTGTTTTTATATTCCTTTTTTATAACTTCGGAACGCTTCAGAGTAGTGTGACGAACTGGATATATATTCAAAATGCGCGCCACCAAGGGAGTTTTCTTGCTCTTCTAAGCTTTCTCGCTGGGTATTTACTAAAGGAAGTATGTTTGCTGACGTTGAACTTTTTTCACCCTGTTCCACACTTTTGCCTCGTCTGTATACGAATTGATACCGGATATAAACTTTTGCCAACTTTCTTGTCGAGCTGGTCTGCATGTTCTTCTTCCCTGAGATTTAAGGAGCCTAAAATACACGAGGTTTTCTTCTGTTGGTGAGTCACGAAGGAACGCCCATGCTTTGTTTTGCTTCTGACGCGCTTTCCGACAATCTTCATTTCACCACGGAACACGTCTTTTGCTAGCAGCACCATGCACTTGAGGAATACATTCAGACGCAGCATCCATTAAAAATGCCGGTAGCTAAGAGCAGCATCTACTTTTAGATTAGACATGTCAGCCTATGTCATGTAAATAAGGGTTTCGTATCGTTCCCAAGCGGCACAGTAAGTTTTCCACCTAGGGTATTGTGGAGGACGATTATTTTGTATGGGTGTACTTATGACTATCGGAAAGTGGTCACTGCCGAACGGGTTGTTAAAAGCATTTCATTTAAAATACGGTAGAAGCATCGGAGAGCAAATGCTTAGATCTATGGCGGCGTATGATTTATTTGCCAAGCTATAATGCGTGGCGTCCTTGGTATTGAACAGGCATGCTTCCGAGGACAACAGAAACTCTTCTATGAGTCTATCACGCGCATCGCAGCGTGAACCACCCCACGGGCTATTGTGTGCGTTAAAATCTCGAACAAGAAAGATCCTGGGAGTTCATCTACTAGTGATTGTAACTCTTGTTTATGTAGCTGATAATGAGGTGGTATGTATAATGAGTATATCATGATCACTTTATTTAAAAATACGGCTCGAACGGCCACTGCTTCTAGAGGTGTTTGAAGTTGTAAATGCTGGATCGCTACACTTTTGCCAGCTATTATGACTACGCCTCCAGATGACGCAATAGCACTGTCACGATCTTTACGAAAATTAATATACTGACGTAGAAAGCTGGTGGGGTTAGAGATCTGTTGTGTCTCCTGTACACACAGCACCTTCGGACTGAATGCATGTAAAAGGTCCTGGATATCGTCGAGGTTACGAAGTAGACCTCTAACGTTCCACTGAAGTATTGTATCCATCTTAATTTGAAGTTAGTGCTGTGTGTATTGGGGATGAATTTTTAGCTTACAGGGTCTTTTCTAGGCCCCGTAATGCAGGCTTTGTCTTTGTTGGAGCGGTCGCTTGAATCACGCCGCTCCTCTGGCGTTGGCAGCACCGCCAAGCTAGTTGTCGTGTCCATTGCATCCTGCGTGGCGCCGAACAACTTGCTCTTGCGAGCAAGACGTCTACCGTATAAGTCTCGCCGCGAAGGACGACTCTTCCGCCCACCAACCCAGTGGTGGACAGCACTGTCTTTTGGTCCGAGCTGCGCTGGTTGTTGCCAGCGGAAGCAGGGACCACCGGTGTTGCTTCAGAGTTTGAGGAGTGCGAGGACCCAGATGTTGTTGGGACCTCCATGGCGGAAGAACCAGCACTGGCTACTTTCGCCGAGGGGCCTTGTGGCTTATACACGGCTGCACGGTTTCTGGGCCGCGCTGGTGCCGGAGCCTCATGCCACGCTGCCCCCCTTGCGCGCGGCCTCAGCACACCCTGCGGTATGCAGGAATAAAACACGCGTGCGTGCTTCATAGAAATAGATGTTTTCATTTATTTTCAAGGTCATAATTTCCTATTGCTTCTTCCACGTATGGCAGGCTCTAGAGTATGCCGCGTGTTCATCATCGCAGTTCAGACAGTGGAGCGGGTTGTCACATGTGTCTGAGGTGCGTTCATGGTTGCCACATTTAGCAGAGGTCAATCTGCCTCTACAACTCTGCGAACCGTGACCAAACCTTTGGCATTTAAAGCACCTTGGTAGATTAGGAATGTATGGTCCGTCTCCTGTTTTCGTGTAGCCGGTTGCTAGGGAATCTGGTAGTACAAAAGAGGCAAAAGTAATGATCAGGAACTTTGTTGCTATTTCTTTGTTCTCGCGTTTAATCTTCATTTGTTGTACCCGAATCACATTCTGGTCTTTGCAGCCTTCGAGAAGCTTTTCTTCACTCCACTTGAGGAGGTCTTCATCGGAAATTGCTCCCCGGACCGTCTTCATCGATCGGTGGGGAGTCACACTAACTGCAATACCACCAAATGGAACGAGGTTTGAAAGCTTTGCACATGATGCACGGTCACAAACTTCAAAAAGCAGGTCACCACTGGCCATTTTTGAAGCCTTGTAACCTCGCCACTTGTGTCAGCGAGGCACTTCGCTGCGGTAAAATGGGAAGGGGTTCTTACTGTCTTTTCAGGGTCAGTGCAAGGAATCACGTGAAAACGTGGGAAGTTTTCTGTCGGCTTCGTAAGTAAGTTTCGAGTTTCTTCGCTGCGCCCCCTCTTTGCAAGAGGGCGATCACAAAGCTTGGGGAAAGCACTAGAGACGATAAGTGTGTAATTTATTTCGGCAGCCATGCCAGCCGCCCACCTCCGAGCCCAACAAGGGGATGCTACGCAACACGAAGGAAACGCAGACGCCAGCTGTACATAGCCGCTATGACGAAATATGAATAACCCAGGTTCGTTATCGCACACAAGGTTAATCCTTGCCGTCTGGAAAAACAGAACGAAAATGGAGAGAAGAGAAGACAGGAAATATTAAAAGTGACAGAGAAAAACAAATATGTGAGTGGATAGAGGGACATGCAGAGGCGACTTCCGATTTCCCCTGGGTGGGTCAGCCCAGGGGTGCCGTCTACGTGAAGCCGGGACCAAAGGTGTGTGTTGCCTCTGCCAGGGTGCCTTAAAGGTCCAATCACCCGGCTTGGGCTCAACACCCAGGATCCCCTTTTCCCCGGGCACGGCTTGGCTACGCGTGGGAGGGACGAAACCCCCTCGTTGACTCGGGTCCGTGGTGACACCACTCACGAAACGCCAACTTGCGCAGACGCCCCTGCGGGAGAGCCAGCCTGTAAGTTCATTTGATCGTCCGTTGATGTTATTTATTATATAATACACAATCATACAAGAATAGTCGAAGTGGAACACTTGTACAAACTGTAATATTGCTACGCAGCTGACATGTCGAAGACGACAACGAAGAGGGCTGGTTTGTCCGCTATGCGTGATGTCCCCCCATCTTGGTCGATGCTACACGCATCAGCCTAAATACAAGTTGTAAATCACCACGCCTCGTGTTATCTTTAAGTAACTTCTTTGTGGTGGAGGTGCTGGTTGTTCCCTGTACCCAACACGAAGCTCCGCAACAGCCATATCATCGCCGATCTGACCATGGCACGGGTCGAAGGAGCATTGACTTTACACCTGCCCCTCCCGTGGCTTCTACGTACACATTCCTACCTCGTGCTCGTGATCCTGGTGGATTTTGCGGTCGGGATGGCGTTGACATCGACAAATGTATCTACCTTCATGCACGGATCAGCGCCTGCTACAGGGAGGACCCGGCCCTTATTCTTGCCAACGTGCTTTTAGATGCGAAGCATGTTATGCTCGGGGCTTTGTCCGTCCCTCCCGCGTCCCGCATCCCCCCGTCCCGCGTCCGGCCACTTTCATGAAGTAGGGAAGCACCCATTATGCGAACTAGAAAACTGTAGTAATATGAAGGCCGGCAACCACTACTACATTCATCAGAGTCATGGCTGAGAGCACAGAGAGGCTGCTTAGCAGTGGCTAGGTAGGTGGTGTCTGTCAACCAGGTAGACCCCATTCCTCGATCGTGCTTGCATGTGTTTGGAGGGGGCTTCGTGCGTCCCTCCTTCTCGCGTCCCACACCACCACAGCGCATGCGCGTCCCCTCCCCTATCCTCTCTTACGCTCACTCCCTTTCTCTACTCTAGGAATCCTACTCTACGGAGCGGCGCCCGCGTTCCACATCCCCACAGCGCATGCGCGTCCTTTCCCCCCTCTCTCCTCTGGGAATCATCTACTCTATAGAGCGGCTCCCGCGTCCCACAGCGCATTCACGTCCGCTCCTACGCCCTCCCCCCCCCGTTCTTTCCTCGGGGAATCCTCTACGGAGCGGCGCGCACGACAGGTGGTGCGACAGCTGCTTACTCCGCTGGGGGCGCCACGGTAGTTCCGCGGTATGATAATGACGGAGCGCACGCGCCTGATTCTCTCTCCTGTGCAGCGCCGCGATGAGCGCCCGGACCGCTGCGTGAAACGAGAGTGGCGACGTTCCTCCCGCTCAAGCTAATTATCTCCCCGCTGCTTCGCATCCACACATGGTTCCCTTTAGCGAAAGATGGGGAATTTTTTTTCTACCTCAATGGCCCACCGCGGGTGTGATTCGAGACGCACGAAGCTGAGATTACGAGCTGGACCACTTTTAAAGAGAAGATACGGGACCTTTTCGGCAACACCATTGGACGGCAGATGGCTGCACGGAATAAACTGGCGGTTCGTGCACAGACATCTACCGAGTCGTACAGGGGGGGTCAAAAGTTCCCAGGCCACGCTGCTATAGGAATATATGAGACAGTGGCCTGGGAACTTTTGACCAACTCTGTACGTCCCGTACAAGTCATCACCCTTTGCCGCCTGCTTGACGAGCACATGCCCGAGTCGGAGCGGTATCGCATGTGCTGAAAGGCATAGCGGACGATGCCTTTAATCTGCTCGTCTACAACAACGTTGCCACCATCGACGCAATCATCAAAGAGTGCCGATGGTTTGAACAAGCGAAGAGCCGCCGTATCACTCAGCGATTCACACGGCTACCCAACACGGCCGCAACTTCATCGTGTGAATATTCTCGCCAGCCGCCCAAGTATGACAATGCCACGTGCATTCTTCGTAGGAAAATAGAGGCTGCCTGTCCTGCTCTTAATCCGCACACCCGTTTTCACAACGCATGTCTCTGACCCACCACAGCCATCGGCGGCCTTCATTTCAAGCTGTGGTCAGGCAGGGGTTTGCAAACCTCGGCCTTCCGACGGCGTGTACCCTGACTCGTCCTGAAGTACGGCCTTACTCACCAAGACACGCTCGCCCATCATCTACTACCATGCTCTTACGCAACCTTTTGGAATGACGAACATCCGACGACCAACCTATCTGTTTTTCCTGCCGTCAGCCTGGGCTCGTTTCTCGCTATTGCTGCCGCCGTTGGCCAAACCTAACCTTCCCTAACCCTACCTATATGCACCCTACGACCTCTAGGCGTTCAGCCGCTGCACCTTCCAATTTCTACTCGTCGTCATCTAACGAGCCTCTCACCACTGACGCCACTTTTCCCGTTCGCCGCTACTCCCGCTCGCCGTCACCGCAATGCCACCAATGCCACCCTCCACAGCCTCGGTGCTTTTCCTCGCCGACCTTCTCTGGACTCTCGCAAACAGGAAAACTAGATATTATGAGACGACGTCCAGCAAGGATGTATTTTAATCCAGACTCGCGAGATGAAAGCGGAGCAGCCCGCGTGACAGACGATGATGATGATCACAGTGGTTTGTCTATACAGATGAAGACGATGAACATAGTCAGCGCTCACACTATTTACCCCCCTTCGTGAAAGCGGGACGCAAGTTAGCAAGGGTAGGACCGCCGAATATATGGTTTCAGCGGAGAGACGTGAGCGATCTCGGTACTGCGGCGACGACGATCAGTAGCCGCGCTGACCGGAGCGACGCGATAGTTCACGGCGGATGTTCTTTGTAGCACGGTATATGGGCCGAGATATCTATGAAGAAATTTTTCACAGAGCCCAGGTGCACGAACAGGTGTCCACAGGAGGACTTCGTCGCCTGGGCGGAACGCAACAATTCGCCGTTTCGCATCAAAACCGACTTTCATCTTGTCCTGAATGGTAGCAGTGTTGGCGCGGGCAATTTCACGGCAGTGGGCGACTCGCGCAGCGAATTCTTCTGGGAGGGACGCAGATGGAACAGAGGACGTGGACAAGAAAGTGGTGTCCAGAACAAAAGTCGGTGCACGGCCATACACGAGGAAAAACAGGCTGTAATTCGTCGTACGTTGTATGGCAGTGTTATATGCAAACGTGACGAAAGGAAGTATAGTGTCCCAGTTTTTGTGATCTGGTGACGTACATGGAGATCATGTCGGACAAAGTTCGGTGAAAACGCTCTGTCAAACCATTTGTTTGCGGATGATACGCTGATGTGGTCTTGTGGATGGTGTTAGAGGTCTGGAGAACTTCGGCAAGGACATGGGAAAGAAATGTCTTGCCACGGTCACTAAGGAGCACACGAGGGGCACCATGGCGCAAAATAATGGCGCGCAGGACAAAATCGGCGACTTCAGAGGTAGCACCAGAGGGAAGAGCTGCCGTCTCCGCGTAGCGAGTAAGATGGTCCACGGCAGTAACAATCCAACGGTGACCGGCGGGCGTAAGTGGAAGGGGTCCGTATAAATCTATGCCCACGAATTCGAAGGGAGTGGACGGGCACGGCAGAGGTTGCAAAGGCCCCGCGGGAAGAGACCTGGTACGTTTCCGGTGCTGGCATGACGCGCAAGAACCGACGTACTTAGCCACAGAAGTGGAGAGGCCAGGCCAAAAGCAGCGAGTCTTGATGCGGTCGTAAGTCTTGTGGAAACCTAAGTGGCCAGCTGTCGCGTCGTCATGGAACGCTTGTAAAACGTGGAGACGAAGCGAGCGAGGGACGACCGGGACCCATTGGTTACCGAGAGGATGGTAAATTTGCCGACATAATGTTCCATCTTGGAGTTCGAAACGTGCAAGCTGTCGTCTTAAGCGGCTGTTGGGAGCACGAGATAATCCAGTGAGCCGATCGATGATTGTGCGGCAGTATGTATCTGCATGCTGAAGCGAGGCGAGGTCAGGGGATGAATGAAAGTCCGCCGAGGCAACGGACTCTTTCGGACCAACCGCTGTCTGTTTGGCCACTTGGCTGGTCGGTGACGAGCAGATGGAAGCCGACATTTGGGCGCTTGGCGAGAGCGGGCAGCGCGACAAAGCGTCGGCATCTTGGTGTTGCCGACCCGATCTATATGTGACGCTGTAGTCATACTCCTGCAAACGCAGCACCCAACGGCCAAGGCGTCCCGACAAATTTTCGAGGGACGATAACCAACACAGAGCATGATGGTCAGTGACGATTGTGAAATGCCGGCCGTATAAATAAGGGCGAAACTTTTGTACGGACCACACGATGGCGAGGCATTCTTGTTCGGTGATGCTGTAATTTCGCTCAGCAGGAGAAAGAGTACGGCTCGCGTAGGCCACGACTTGCTCTTCAGAAGCGTGGTTCCGCTGGAGCAGGACAGCACCGATGCCTTGCCCACTTGCGTCAGTGTGTAGGACAGTGGGTGCTGCGGGGTCGAAGTGGCGAAGCACTGGCCGTGACGTGAGACATCGCTTGAGAGTGTGAAAAGCGGCTTCGCAGTCATCCGACCAGACAAAGGGTGCGCTCGCGGTCAGAAGTTTGTGCAGAGGAGCTGCGATAGTGGCAAAGTCACGCACAAAGCGGCGGAAGTACGACGCTAAGCCAAGGAAGCTGCGAAGGTCTTTAGGTGTGGTTGGTGTAGGAAAGTGCAGTACTGCGGCAACCTTGTCGGGATCGGGCTCAACGCCGTGTTTACTGACAACGTGACCTAACACCTTGATGCTGCGACTGGCAAAGCGACAGTTCTTAGTGTTGAGCTGCAAACCGGCCTTCGCTAGACACGTTAGAACTTCGTCTAGCCGTTCCAGGTGCTGTGAGAAGCTGGACGAAAAGATGACGATGTCGTCCAGGTAGCAAAGGCAGGTCTTCCATTTTAATCCATGCAGTACCGTATTTATCATTCGTTCGAATGTGGCTGGGGCATTACATAGGCCAAAAGGCATTACATTGAATTCAAATAGTCCATCTGGAGTGGCAAACGCAGTCTTCTCTTTATCGGACTCGTGCATCGGGATTTGCCAATAACCAGAGCGCAAGTCTAGACTTGAAAAGTATTCGGCACCCTGTAAAGTATCAAGAGCGTCGTCGATGCGAGGCATGGGATAGACGTCCTTACGGGTAATTTTGTTCAGTGCTCTATAATCAATGAAAAACCGCACCGATCCTTCCTTTTTTAACTAATACAACAGGAGAAGACCATGGGCTTGCTGAAGGCCTGATAACGTTGCGTGCGAGCATGTCATTGACTTGTTCTTCGATGACCTTGCGTTCAGAAGCTGACACACGGTAAGGGCGGCGGCGGATGACGCGAGATCCGTCGGTGTCAATACGATGAGCGGCCACTGTTGTTTGACCCAGGCCGTCGGAACAAACGTCAAAGCAAGTTCTGTGTTTCATTAATATGGTTAGCAAGGCATCAGTCTGTGTCGGATTCAGATCTTTGCTCAAAGTGGCCTTGAGGGCACAAGATGAACCCTCCGCGGGCACACACTTTGAGAATGACGAGGTAGGTGAAACAGTGACGACACATACCGGTGCTTCTTCGGTAATACTGGCAACAGTAGTCCCCTCTGGAAGCAGTATTGGTTCCTGCGTCGTGTTGTAGGCGGTGATGCTCGCATAACCACGTGAGAACCGAACGAGACAATATGCGATGGCGATTCCCCGAAAAATGCAGCGCTGGCAAGGGACAACTACGGCGTCACCATCTAGAATATCTCGTGACTTGATCGTAAGGATACGTTCTTGACCGGAAGGCAGGAGAAAATCCGCAGCTGTGACAAGGTTGGGAGGCAAAAAGTCGGCAGGAGAAGAAAGCTCAGTGTCCGTAATACGAATGAGAGGTTGACCGCACGAAATGACAGCAGATGCAGCAGATAGGAAGTCCCAGCCTAAGATGATCTGATGAGCGCACGAAGACAGCACAGCCAGCTGTACATGATGGCGGATTCCGTCGATGAGAACGCGAGCAGTACACTGTCCAGTCGGGGAAATCGGATTATCATTAGCGCCGCATAACATGGGACCAACATAAGGAGTTTGCACTTTCCGTAGACGAAAACACAATTCGCGATTGATGACCGAAATGGCGGCTCCAGTGTCTATAAGGGCGTCAACAGAAACACCTTCCACACAAACAGGGAGTAAATTAGCTTGGCGAGACGGAGGAGTTGTAACGTTTCGATAACGAGCAGTTTCCCCTCCAAAAACTGCAGCTTCTAGTTTTCCGGGTGGGTTTCCAGAGAGATCGGAGCAGGGCGCAAGGGTGATGACGTACGCCGTAATGGTGACGGCGACGGAGAACGGCGGTGAGGTGGACGGGAAGGACGAGGCACAGCTTGGGACAGTGGTGGGGATGGCGACCGACGTGAGGAGGGTGGATATGGTGCTGGAACGTAGGCATCAGATCTTGGGGCAAACTCTCTTTCATAAACAGTATAGCCACGTCGTTCATCCTGCTGACGCCGGCGGCAGAAACGGGATATATGGCCTCGTATGCCGCAGTAGAAGCAGACGGGGCGCGAAGGGCGCCAGGTAGAATAGTGCGGCGGCACTGGCGCTTGCGCTGCCATCGAGGCCAAATGGTCGCATCCAACGTCCGCAGGCACAGATGGAATTGGTGCAGGGGCCCGTGATGCAACTTCTGCATACGAAGGCGCGCGAAAGGGTACAGGAGACGGTGGACATGTGACGCTTGTCATGGATGCCAGTTCGTCCTTGATAATTTCACGCAGGTTGGGAGGAGGAGTGCGGACAGACGACATGGCTGGGTTACCCGGAACACGGCCGTGAATTTCCTCTCTGACTATGGTGCGGATGAGGGCTCGCAATTCATGCTCTCCAGTGAAGCGATTGTCGCAGGAGGCTTGTGGAAGGCGCATGGAATAGAGCGCGTCCAGGCGTTGGCACGTGGTGATGATGTCCTGAACTGTATTTGGGCTCTGGATCACAAGAGCATTGAATGCCACAGAGTTGACGCCTTTCAGTATGTGGCGGATGCGATCGCCCTCTGTCATGTCACTTTGGGCACGGCGACAGAGAGCCAGAACATCTTCAATATATGACGTATATGACTCGTCGGGCCCTTGGATGCGGGTTGCGAGCTTCTGTTTTGCTACCTCGGAGCGTCCTGCAGACGTGCCAAATATCTGCCGGAGTTGCGCCGTGAAGGCCACCCAATCAGGAAAGTCGCTCTCGTGGTTGTGGAACCAGGTTTTAGCGACCTCCTTGAGGTAAAAGGGAACGTAGCGCAGTTTGTGCGCATCATCCCAATGATTAACAACACTGGTTCGGTCATAATTATCGAGCCACTCTTCGACGTCTTCACCGCGAAGGCCGGAAAATACCGGAGGGTCTCGTTGCGATGTACTCACGGTGTAGCTAGGCCCAACTGGCTGAGAAGAAGCGGTTGTGGCAGCGGACGCGTTGGTTTCTGCCATCTCTGGTGTTTACGGGCACAACCGTCGACCAGACCATAGCTCCAGGGGTGACCGGTAGAGCAAGAGGACGTGGGAACCAAAGCACGCTCCACCACTTATGAGACGACGTCCAGCAAGGATGTATTTTAATCCAGACTCGCGAGATGAAAGCGAGCAGCCCGCTTGACAGACGGTGATGATGATCACAGTGGTGTGTCTATACAGATGAAGACGATGAACATAGTCAGCGCTCACAATATTGCAGCTTATGGAGGTGAAGCTGCCATACCATCGACGCCTGGAAACCCGCTAGTGATGCTTCTCACACACCAGGGCCTGCTTGAAGTACAAGTCGACCATGTTCCTGTGACCGCCCTCATTGACACAGGCGCGCACCTGCTATTATGAGAGCTCCTCTACGCCGCCGTTTTCAGAGGATTATGACGTCGTCTACGACGAAGGCAATACGTGTCGCCGATGGCGGTACTGTAGATTTAATCGGAATGAGCACTGCTCGTGTCAGCATTGCCGGCCGTCACACCGTGGTTTTTCGACCGCTCTATCTCGTTGACCTCATGACCTCATACTTGGCCATGATTTTCTTTCGGCTCATTCGGTCTTAAGTCACTGTTCTTCTGGTACACCAACCTCTATCTTCCCCTCCTCACCGATTGCTCTGAAAAGCCCGCCAGCCATTTGAGCTCAACCACTTCTGTTCGCCTGCCACCTCGAGCCGTCACGTACATGCGTTTGTCATCAGTCCTCCCGTTGCTGACGGCGACTACATCGGTACACCGATTACTGGCGTTCGAGTGACGCGCAATGTCACTGTGCCGCACACCATCGCAACCATGGTGAATAATTGTGTGTTCCTTGCGCTCCTTATTTTTGGCCTCCCCCCAAGTGTTGCCCTAACAGACGTCTCTTGCCCAACTAACTGGCAATACAGATGATAACGGCAGTGTTGTCGCCGTAGCTCATGCTGACCAAGGTGCAGTCTCACAGCCACCAAGTTCTGACGACGCTACTTTTCGAAATATGATTGGATCAGACCTTTCGCCTCACCAGGCCGACGCTCTCTGCCAGGTTTTGGCCTCGTACAGTGACATATTAGACATCAATGATTGTCCCTTGGGCCAGACTAAGATTGTCACTCACCGAATCAACACTGGTGACTCTGCGCCCATTCACCGTCGGTCTTACCGCGTGTCAGCGTCCGAGCGAGAAGTGATTCAAGTAGAAGTGTCCAAAATGTTTAGGAAAAACATAATCGAACCATCACCCAGCCCTTGGGCTTCCTCTGTGGCGTTAATAAAGAAGAAAGACGGCTCGTGGCGTTTCTGAATTGATTATCAACACCTCAACAAAATTACCAAGACAGACAATGACGACGCACTCGACTGTCTTCATGGCACCACTTTCTTTTCATCACTCGACCTCCGATCTGGCTACTGTCAAAATGCAGTAGATCACATAGATAGTGAGAAGACCGCTTTCGTTACCCCTTATGGCCTTTACCAATGCATGGTCATGCCCTTCGGTCTCTGCAACGCTCCAACAACGTTCGAGAGAATGATGGACACGCTACTTCAAGGATTTAAATGGTCGACCTGTTTGTGTTACTGGGACGACGTGATTATCTTTTCACCTACCTTCGCAACTCACTTTGAACGCCTTTCAACCATTCAATCTATATTCCGACGGGGTGGCCTGTAGCTCAATTGGACGCCTTCCTCATTATTCACGATATCGTCAGCAGATGGATGATCAGGGGAAATATGCATGACTGGCAACGTTCCGTTGTCATGGGTGAATACTGAAAAAAAGAAGGTGTTGAAATCTTTTTTGTTACACTTTGGTAGGAAACACTCTATGCAGTTAGCCACCACAGACAAAAAACTATTCCCACAAGCTGTCCGTACTATCCTTGGACTTGTATGTTGTGACAAACTCATCAAACGAATATTCAAGATAGTCTAATACACTAACATCATCCGCGGCATAGAAATTCAATATCTGTTTTGGAAGTTCCTTTAGAAAGGAGTGTGGAAGCAAGTTAAGACATAATATAACCATTTTCTGGTCAGCCAAACCATCAAAAGATACTACGTCAGTTACAAAGCTATTTACGGAGTTACACACAGAGATAAGTTTTAATACGGAGGATCGTGTTGCGCATTGTCGCGCATGATCATTTACAACTTGCACTCGGTTAGAACAAAATAGTATTCTAAGCACTTCTCACTATGTGTCACATCTGTTTTACCAGGCAAATAGTAATTCCAATCAATATCGGGAAGATTGAAATTACCCAACAGCAGCATATTGTCTCCGGGTTTAAATTTCGAATTGATGAAGTTACGTAGATTTGTTCTAGCGTCGTGTTAGGAGCCCTCTATACTTCCCCAATGAAAACACTGCGATTGCTTTAATATTACCTTGATACAAACTGTTTCGATGTCGCTAATGACTGCTATGGTAGTGAATTGTATTTCTTGCTTACCCACGATAGCCAAACCTCAGTTCAGTTCAGTTTAATACCTTAAACATCCCCAGGGGGGGGCTTCACATAAGGGGTGGTTACATGCAGAACAAATACAAAGGTTCTGTTTTACAAAAGTGAATACAATACAATAAATTTGGTATTATAAAGTGTTGTTAGTACCTCACTGCAGCAGTTATTACGCATTCTTATTTTCAATATGTTCCGTCAAACGTTGTAGAAACAAAGACGGGCAGGTGGTGGCAACGATTTCCTCGGGAAGGCCGTTCCATTCTGAGGCAGATCGGAAAAAGAATGAAGATAAAAGTGTAGTGGTTCGTGCACGTGGACGCGAGACTTGGCGCGAGTGACCTAAGCGGTTTGATGTGTGCGCTGCGGGTGAAATGTAAGGTGGTTGATGAAGAGTGCTGAAAAATTATTTTTGGTAAAGCGATAGGCTGGCGAGACGATGACGTTGGGCGAGAGGTGAAAGACCGTATTGCGATTTTAGTGACGTGACACTGATGTTTATACGAATACGCGGAATGAATAAATCTGGCCGCCCGATTTCGAACCACCTCTACTGCTGCGGTGAGATATGCCTGATGTGGATGCTAGACAGATGACGCGTATTCGAGTTTTGGCCGAACGAGTGGTTGATAAGCGATTAGTTTTACGTGCTGTAAAGTATGGCGGATGTCACGTTTTAAATAGCCTAACGTTTTGTTAGAGGCGGATATGATATTAGTGATGTGCATGCGCCAGGATAAGTCACTGCATACAGTGACACCAAGGTATTTATATCATGATACTAAGTCAAGTGGTGTGTTGCCTATTTGGGAAGGAAATACCAGGGGGTTTAGGCTTCGACAAAATGAGATCATTTTTCTTTTTTTTTGCATTAAGAGACATTAACCAGGTGTCAAACGATTTTAATACGCTATAAAGGTCTTCCTTCATTCTTTATTCAGAAATACCCTGCTTTGCACAGAGGCGTGTAAGCAGGGGGTCACAGCTTCGAAAAAAAAGTCTTTGTTAGAAAAGCACACTCGGTCACAAGACAATTCATTCCACTCTTGTACAGTATGAGCAAAAAAAGAATTAGCATAAAGGTTCGTTCTAGTCCGGTATTCTTGAATTTTAAAGTCATGATCGGATCTTTTAGACAGTAATGCGGTGGTTTAAGATAGGTGTCTTTATTAATATTAGTCTTTTTATGGTATATCTGAAATGACAATTTCAGGCGCAATTTCCTTCTGCGAGAGGAGAGCGCTTCCCAACCCAGCTTTTTTCATATCAGTGCAGCTGTGTCCTAGCTCATACCGACTGACAACGAACCTTGCCGCTCTGTTCTGTATTTTCTCAATAATATCAATCAAAGACTTTTGGCGTGGGTCCCACACACAACAGGCATATTCCAAAATCGGACAAATGAACGAAATATAAGCAGTAGTTTTTAGGACAGCAGGTGAGGATCTGAGATTTTGTTGAATGAAATTTAGTGCTTTGCCGGATTTTGCGACCACGGCATGCACATGCGCATTCCAAGAACAGTCGCTCGTAAGGATTACACCTAAGTATTTATACATAGATTGATGAACAATGACGTCACCATTCAAGAAGTAACGCGTTTCATCTTTTTTTTCTTTTTTTAGTAAAATACACATGCACACATTTTTTCACGTGAAGTTGCATTTTCCACTTCTTGCATTATTGCACAATTCGGGTAAGGTCAGCCTGCAGTTCAATGCGATCCTGTTCATTTCTTATTTTTCTATACACGAGGGAGTCATCCGCGATTAAACGTGCTCTAGAAGAAATGTCATAAGGAATATCATTAATATAAACTAAAAACAGTAGCGGCTCTAAAACCGACCCCCTGAGGGACACCAGATGTTACCTCCACCGTAGAAGAAGTAGTACCATTGAGAATGACACATTGTCGACGCTGTTATAGATAACTGGCGATCCAATTCAGTACTTTTTATTGATGCTTGTCATTTCAAGTTTACGAAGCAAGCGATGGCACACGGTGTCAAACGCCTTTCTGAAATCTAAAAAAAACACTATCCGTTTGTCCGTTATCATCATCACGGGCACTAAATCAGGCTAGAATTCAATCAGTTGCGTTGTGCAAGACAGGCCCCTGCGGAAACCATGTTGATCATCAACTAATAATTTGTATTGAATTAAGTGTTTCATTATGTCTTTATATAAAATATGCTCTAGTATTTTTCAAGGAATCGACGTTAATGAGATAGGTCTATAATTGTTGGCCTCTTTTTTGGAACCACCCTTGTGAATGGGAACCACAAAGGACATTTCCAGTCCTCAAGCAGAATTCGAGCAGAGAGGGATTTTTTGTATATTATATAAAGATAAGATGCTATTGGCCAGGTACAGCGCTTCAATACGCGTGGCGAAATACCATCTGGACCAGGGGCCTTGGTTTTGTGTATATTTTTTAAAAGGAATTCGATACCACTCACCCTGAGTTCAACCGGTGGCATTAATGGTTGAGTACCAAGAGGGGGCTTTGCCAGCGTGGATAATTTCTCAAAATCCATTTGAGGTAAAAATACGGAATGAAAGAAACCATTAAGACACGATGCCTTATCAATATCGCTGGACAAGATGTGATTATCATGGACAATTTTGTTTACTCCAGTTGAATCAGCTCCACAGTTTCTTACGTATCTCCAAAAAAAGCTTTGGATTCGTTTTTATGTTTTCGTTTAGTCGACTAAAGTATTGATCTTTCGCGCTACGAGCTTTAGATTTATATTCATCAGTTATCTCGACTAACCTGTTGTAGTGATAGCTACATTTGGTTCTTTTAAATGCCTTGTAAACTCTTCGTGTTTTCCTTATTAATCTAAAAATTGCTGGAGTCACCCATGGCTTCTGCACTTTTAACACGAAAGTGTTTTATGCCGGGGTCCACCAAGACTTCACTGACGTATTTCCGTCATGGGCATGACGTTGTTAAAAGGTACACGAACACAATACAAAGAAAGAAATGAGAAGAAAAAAATTTACGCGAAATTGGAAGTCCCGGGAATCGAACCAATGACCTCTCGATCCACGGCGATAGAAAGTGGGCGCTTAACCAACTGAGGTATCGGCGCATTCGCGAGGAACGCTTCAGACGCGCCTTATATATCTCACACTGCTTCGCTCTGTACCGGCGCTCTTCGTTTCTCGGGGCCGTACCGCCGCCTAAGAGCGGAGAAGAGAAGTACTGCATTATGACACCAACTGACACCGACGGAGAACGCTGCGGTAGCCTCAGCGCTACGGCTGCTACGGCGCCTCGACGCCATCATTCGAACAGACGCTGACATCGCAGTGGCCTACCAACGCCGCCTAGGTGGCGTTGGCCCTACTTGAAACAAAGTGTAGCATTGCCTCCGCAATCACCTCCGACAAAGTTTCTGGAGCTAATTTCGCAAACCACAAACGGAAGCTTTAATTGCGACATGCTCTACGCTCTGATTTCACTCGGTGACAACGCAGTTACGTGCTTCGTCCTTCGCGTTGTGCCAGCGTGCGCAGCATAGTGCAGCTTCCATATGCAACAATGGTGTATCTCCGCCGTCTACTGATACGAGTGAGATGGTACCGACTACGAGAACTGCTGCATTAAGCGCCGCCGAAAGAAAACGGCCTCGATGGGCGAATGTCGCGCAAGTGAGTTTGGTAGGCGTTGGTTTGGTGCAGCGATGTACACGCCATGGGGGAGCGGGAGGCCTTCGCGCATTCACGGCTCAAGCTGAGAACTCTGTCTTCCGCGTTTGCGAAGTAGAGCTCATGGTGACCCAACTGGCTACCATACAGACGCCGATGCAGGACCGAAATGTTCGTATCTTCGCCGAAGCAACTTATCAGCAGGACGCTGCTCGCCAACGCGACGCCGCATGCCAAGCACATCCACAGGATGGTCACCGACCCGCAAATCACGCTCCTTTGCTGCAGCGAACCGTCAGTTGAAAAACGATTGAGTGAAAACCCGTTCGGTTTCGCTTGCACGGTTCGCGAACGCCTTAGGTCCAAGTGTGATTTGCGTGTGCAATGTAGTGTCTCCGTAAAGTGTATCCTGGTAGTGAGTCGTTGGTTGTCGTGGTGGAGATGTGCCACCAGGTGTCAACATGGGTGCATCAACATCTAAGGGTGCTGTAGCCACTGAACACCAATAGACATTATGTATCAATGTCCAATAAACATTGGGCTACTTCTGTGAAGACACGTTTCACTTTCGTGTTATACCGATTTCTATATCAGAGGGATCAACCACATTTTTTTAGTTTAACCACATTTGTACTCGGCACGTATTTCTCAGTTAGTTCTATATCTTTCGCTTTAAAGAGAGACCACAGTTGTAAAACATCGGCGTTCTCACAATGACAATCAAAAACAGTCAAATGATCAAATAATTTCGGAGAAATAGTAGAGTAATACCCTGATCATAAAAATATACCTTCTTCGATAGACGAGACTTGGTTCTCTTAATCTCACGTTGAATGGTTGCTACAACAACGAGATGGTCACTGATACCCGGAATACATGTGACAGAGTCTACAATATTTGGTGTGTTACAAAAAAAGCAAATCTAAAATATTATTATTTCTTGTGGCCACACTAACGTATTGGGTGAGACCGAACTCGTGAACGATGTTTTTCATGTTGATGTTTTCGCGACAACCAGTCAAGGCCATACATGTTCCATTAGACCATGTCAAATTCGGTAGGCTGAAACCGCCGGCAAGAAAAAAGTGATCTGATGTTTTGGAAATTATGTCGTATAATTGCTGCAACGTAGCAGGATCAGAATTTGGCGGTCGGTAAAATGTTCCGGCAATAAATTTCGTATTATCAGTAAGGGTCACCGTGTACCAGACCAATTCTACGTCATCGTGCCCGATATCAAGTTGAGATGACCGTAACGAAGAGTGAACTAACAAAAACACCCCTCCGCCTGTTCTTGCCCTATCGTTTTGATAAACGTTGAAGTGGCTAGGAAACACCTCGTTATCACTGATTCACGGTATGAACCACGATTCTGTCCCAAACACTTTTAGCCTTCATCAATTGAATTAAGCCCGCAAATTCATCTATTTTATTCACAATACTTCTGCAGTTTACAACAACAGCTGTTAGGTTGCGTGAAGGTGATGCAGTCTTACGAGCAGAGTGTCACTTTTTTAGAGCTGGAACTACCTTTTTTTGTCTTTACCCCACGTGAAGGCCTTACCATCAACAATAAGCTTGTCAAAACTTAGCTCCACCTTACTACTGCCGTCTGCTAGTTCCGTTTTAGCATAGTTTCACAGTCGTTTTCGCATTTCTCATGCTTCAGGTGCGTAGTCCTGATCCGCACTGTAATCAGACCTTTTGAATTTCTTAGCGTGTTTAAGGACCTGCATTTTTTCCTTATCGGAGGAAGAATTAACAACAATTCGCCGGTTTTACTTCTTGTTGAATCGGCCGATACGATGTGCCCTTTGCACAGACGTCAGTTCTATTGCCAGACGACTTAGACAGATGTCCTTAATCAGTTCCTCAGATTGCTCCCACGTTTCTCTCTTGTCATCTTTAACGCCATAAAAGACCAGATTGGCCCGTCGGCTTCTGTTTTCAAGGTCAGCATTTTTCGTTAGCAGTTCTTCAACTTTCTTTTCGAGCTGTTCGACCACATTTCCATGCTGTTCTACTGTCTCGTTAAAAATTCTAATCTGTCCCTTCAGCTCTACCGAATTTAGCATTTATATCGGACAGCATAGCTTCATGTGTCGGTAGATTTTCCAGGATAGTATCCAGCTTCTTCATGATGCTGTTCTGACTTGCCTGCAAACTCTTGAGCAAGTCTAGTTCAGTTTCACTGCGGGGGCCAGGATTCATCTCTACGTCACCGGAAAGCAACAATAATAGAATCAAATACAGTACTTGATTAGTAAACAAACGGAGCCTTCTATGGCGAGCACGTTCTTTCACTCGTTTGCTACAACTACAAGCAGAGAATGTCGTCGTGGGAGGAGCCGGCAATGCACAAAGTAACCTACGTACATGAAAAGAGCAGTGTTCACTTACCTGCAATACCAACATAGGTATTAACTGCATGTCGGCCAGCGTGCCGGCTCCAAATCCCACGAAGTCATGTAGTCGTGCGCTTAAGTAAGGTTGCACACGGTCACGTGGTCCTTGATACTGGTAAGTCTCTGTCATATCACTTTCGATGCCGATGGTATCGCTGGTGTTCCCGTCGTCGAAGATGGCTGGTGATTCACCGAGGCAGTACTTTGCAGCCAAATGGCGCGATGTTGTTTCCGCAGGCGCCTTTGAAAATAGAGAGATACCGCCCCTTGACCGACTGCGTCGAAATCCGATGCGGCTCGAAGAGCGACGAGAACCTGCAACACCAACATATGTATCAACTGCGGGCCGTCCAGCGTGCCGGCACCAAATCCTGCTGTCTTCCTGTAGAGCTTTTTGATCGGTTATCATTCGTACACTGCGATAAATAACGCAATCATCTGCAAACATTGTAATATTGCTAGTAACATGCAGTGGAAGGTCATTAATATATATGAGGAGTGAAATGGGTGCAAGGACGGAACCTTCACGGACGCCTGATGTTACAGGGACAGGGCTTGACAGGTTGTAATTTACAGTCACAGGCTGTGAATGGTTGTTATGAAATTCTGTTATCCATTTTACGACGGCAGGGTGCAGGATAAGTCTCGAAACTGAGAGCATAGTCCACAAAAAATTGTGTGAGTTTGTTTGTTCATGTCGAGGTTAATAT
>JALIZH010026133.1:0-27871 GCA_030522465.1 Rhipicephalus appendiculatus
GGACTCACGAGTGTTAAAGAATGGGTCTGACAAGTAATAAAAATTTGAGCCAGTTCCACTCCAAGTGAACGTTGTACGAGCATTGATTTGCCTGTGCTTTCCTTGTGTTTATATTGTGTTCATCTGCTCTTTTCTGTCCTTGTGATTATCTGATTTGTCTTGTGAGTATGTATTTTCTGTTCCATTGTCTTACTTCTGCTCTTTTTCTGTTGTTTTCTGCTCCGAATACGGTTAGACTAGCTTCCGGCGCTGGTGATTCGCTCTCACTTCGCTGGTTTGGACAGACCAATCAAACCCTGACCACACGTACGCGTTGCAGCGCGTCAGCGCGTGGCTTGTCGACTCGGCATCGCGCCCTCTCCGTACGGAGAGAGAGGACGCGCAAATTCATGTAGCCGCTCGCCCATGGGAGCCACCATAGGAGTCGCCAGGGGGAGCCCATGGAGCCGCTTCATGGGAGAGCGCGCGGCGCTTAAGGCCTGACCACACGGACCCGTTGCAGCGCGTCAGCGCGCAGCTTTTTGACGCGGCGCCGCGCCCTCTCCCTATAAAGAGGGCGCGCAGCTTCGCGTAGCCACGCTCCCTCTCTATCTTAAGGGAGAGGGCGCGGCGCTGCGTCAGAAAGCCCCGCGCTGACGCGCCGCAACGGGTGCGTGTGGTCAGGCTCTTAAGTCTACACGTAAAGCGCTGACGCGCTGCAGCGCGTCCGTGTACGTGTGGTACGCGTGGTCTGGCTTTTAGCCCTTCGGCGACGTTGGCCTTCACGGCAAAGCGCGCTCGCCAGGGGCGTAAGCAGAAATGTTCTCGGTAGAGGGCGGGGGGGGGGGGGGGCAGCACTTTGATTTGAAGAGGGGCCCGGGCAGGCAGATGTGGTCGAGTGTCATTTTGTGCTCTGTATGCTATGGCGAAAAAAAGCCCCCACCTCCCCGAAGGGAATCGTGAGGAAATGCGAATGCATTTCGCGCGCGCTTCACTCCATTTATATATGGTGGTTGTGGTTCGAAGAAGGAAAAGGCGCGTAATTTCTGCAGCCCGGTCGGGAGCACGGCGCAGCGCCATTTTTTTTTTGCTTTTTCTTGTTTTTTTTATTTTTTTTATTTTTTTATTTATTTATTTTTTCATATATAGCTCCGCCGAGCTCCGCCGCAGACCGCTTTTAGTTAACGCGCACGCTGCGAATTTTTATTGTTCAACAACGCACAGGAGAAATCTCCCACCGGCACCACCTTGGAGGTCAAGATTCATTGCCATATATACGGGGTGGCCAGTGAACGGTTGTGGAGCGCGAGCAGTCGGTTTTTTCAACCAAGAAACTCGCTAGCAGACGCTGCCTGTGTCGGCGTCGCGAGGCGAGAGAGGGAGAGGGGGGGGAGCGTAGGAGAGAGGTGGGACGCGCATGCGCAGTGGGGAGTGTGGACGGCGCGGGCAGGGATGCCTAGAGGAGAGAGGGGGGGAGCGTCGCAGGGGAGAGAGGAGGGGAGGCGCATGCGCAGTGAGGGTGTGGTTGCCGCGGGGAGGGATGCCTAGGGGAGAGAGAGGGAGAGAGGAGGTTTTTTATTTTTATTTTTTAAAAGGGTTTGCGCATGCGCAGTAAGGGCGCTCACGCCGTACACCACCACCACCGGATTAAGCTTCGCCATAAGATGCTTCACATCTAATACCCCTGTCACACGTGGCAACTTAAGTGCACTTTGAGCGAGCGCACTTCGCCGCTAGTGTCATTTGCACGCTGTCACACGAGCAAGTTTAGTGTCACTCGTTGCAAAGTATGCTTGCCGGTAAGTGCGTTCGCCAACCTCCCCACTTCGCTGCGACGGAGTGTGTAGCCTCGGTAGCAGTGGCTTGCACATAAATACGCTGTTGCATAAAGCGGCGCTCATAGTATCTTTATACCATTGTTTTCGTTATTAGGAATACTGCTATGCATTAAAACAAGTCATACTACAACAAAAGACCTTGCTACTCCAGCCCTCGGGCAGTCTGCGGCCACGTCCGCTAGGGGGTGCGGGAGCACATGCCGTGTAATGGCCGCGTCCGTCGCGTTGTTTACTTCCTTGCACACTTGCACATGTGTAGGTCAGTCGTTCTCGAGTCCTTTGCGATGGCGTGTGCCATTGGTGCTACTTCCACGAAGGCAACGTGGTCTGATGCTGTGACACGGGCCCGAAGATAACAAATATATCTTGCGCTAGTAATCAGCCAATTGCCACTGTCATCATTTACAAAGTACACTTCGCTTTCTCGTGTAGCAGCGCACCACCAAAGTGACACTTTGTGAGCGTAAGTGCACTCGCTCGAAGTGCACTTTAGTTGCCACGTGTGACCGGGGTATAACACCCTGCCGGCGCGCACACCTCCTCAACCTATCCTCCTCCTCCTCCTCCTCCTCCTCCGCGGACAACGCCGCACAACGCCAACGCCGGATGCCTGATATAGCCCGACTATGAAATGCATTCGCATTTAAACACTTCGAGGGGGGGGTGCACGTGTCCTGTGTGCCACCTCCTGGATAAGCCCCTGGCACCTGGCGTTAAAACGTGCAGCCTCCTCGGCTTATGCGTAACAAACGTGGGACCTGCGTGTCGCGAACGCGAGACACGAGATAGCGACAGGGGTGTCCCTTAAACTGTTCCGCTGTTAAAATAAATGGGCAACGGTGTTCTCTTGGCAGTGTCGGCCAGCGGCAGCTGGTGTGCCTCGCGCGTGCCCTCCTGCGACGTCCCAAGATGCTGGTGCTGGACGAGGCCACGTCGCAGATGGACGGCGACACGGACCGCCTCATACAGAGCACGCTGCGGCAGTGCTTCGCGGGGTGCACGCTGCTCGCCATCGCGCACCGAGTGCACACCGTGCTCGACTATGACAAGTGAGCCACGCGCACGCAACACCATTCAACCACTGTACCAGGCCCATAGCCAGGAATTTTTTTTTTTGGGGGGGGGGGGCACTTGTTGAAAGCCTTGAAAAACACCCATTTTTATTATTTTTCCTCGGTACAACACCCTCTTCCATCCAAATTTCGGGGGAGGGGGGGGGCTAGCCCCCCTACCCCCCCCCCCCCCACACCCCCTGGCTACGGGCCTGCACTGTACACTAATTTTCTTGATAGCTAAGTTTTATCGGCAACAGATTCAAATAGGCTCCTAGCTGAACACAACTAAGCAGCAGTATTAGGCGAGTTTAGTTTCATTGAAAACATTAGCTTCAAATTCAAAACAGATTCAAAAGAACGCCATCACACTGCAAGAACAGCATTGTTAAAACTCTGTTCCTGAGGCATTCTTTTGAATCTCTTGTTTTCAATTTTCGGATGAGTAATGACTGATTATTAACAGAGAATGTGAATGACTGCCCGATTTCTTTCTTTCTTTCTTTCTTTCTTTCTTTCTTTCTTTCTTTCTTTCTTTCTTTCTTTCTTTCTTTCTTTCTTTCTTTCTTTCTTTCTTTCTTTCTTTCTTTCTTTCTTTCTTTGATCCTTGTTAGCAGCCGGTTTACTTGAAGCGAATCAAAGCTATCCAAATGCACATCACAAGTCTTTCTTTCTTTCTTTCTTTCTTTCTTTCTTTCTTTCTTTCTTTCTTTCTTTCTTTCTTTCTTTCTTTCTTTCTTTCTTTCTTTCTTTCTTTCTTTCTTTCTTTCTTTCTTTCTTTCTTCCTCTCTTTCTTTCTTTCTTTCTTTCTTTCTTTCTTTCTTTCTTTCTTTCTTTCTTTGATCCTTGTTAGCAGCCGGTTTACTTGAAGCGAATCAAAGCTATCCAAATGCACATCACAAGTACGTGCTTGTTCGAGAAGGTCCGGGGCGACGTCCTTAACCTATGATCAGATTCTTGTTTAGTCACGATAACCTTTATTCACCTTAGTGAACAGTGATAGTTTTCCTTTCTTTTTTGTTACGAAGGAAAAAATTAATTTAATACAGCTGCCTATTTTTCCTCCATCTGTTCTAACGAGTGCGCGCACCAGTTATAAAAAATGGCTAAGGTAAAAAAATCGTGCCAGTTTCACAAAGCAATTACATTCTGGCCTTATAATATGCGTAGATCTCCCGCCACATTCGCAGTGTTTCAATAGATTGTTGTCGTAAAAAAGAAACCAAAAGAAAACTGGTTTATATTGCGAAAGCCAAGTTACAAATGTGAGGGAAGGCGTGGTGAGAAACACCAGATTCATTTTCGACCACTTAATTAACGAGAACCTACGTGCGCGGACAGTCATGCATATCTCACCCTCGAAATGCGGCCGCCGTGGCCGAGAATGAATCCTGTGTCCTCTAACATGACAGCGCGACACTTCAGTATCTATGCTACCACGTTGTGTATGTCGTATAGTTTCTCTGAATGTGGTCATTAACTTTTGAAGTGCTAAGGGCAACGGGCTAGTTGGTGTCGCATGCTAACGAAGTCAAGAAACAGTGCGTAGGGTAGGACACATACAAAATAAGAAGCGACGTTCACCAGATCATGCGGTGTCCTTCTTGCTTTGTCCGTATCGTACGTGCTTCTTCCTTACTACGTTAACATCTCATGACGCTTGTAGAAGACACCTCAGTGAGCATCAAATCTGACAGCTTCAATCAAATATCGAAGCTACAAACAACAAACAACTGTGCTACGGGATTCGAGCTCGGTGTAGAGGCATCTGCGCCTTATATAAGCCAATTAGTGGCTATAGTGCATGCTGCATGGTTTACCAGACATTAACAAACTAACGAGGTTAGGCTCTCAGATTCCGTTCGACATTTTCCATTCCGTACCACAACTGTTGCACTGACTATCACTTTCAGGGCTAGACCTAGTGCGCATACGATTACGCAGGAAATTGCGTATTTCAACGACGTAGGCTTGTTTCCCGCCTACAGGCGGTTCTTTTTTCGCCAGTTTTCGCTTAATTTGTTCACTACTTTTTTTTATGAATAAAATTAAGTAATCGTTTCCATGCCTATTGTCCATTGGCTTTTTTATGATTTCGACTAACAAATATGGGACCCCTCTGTTGCCCTCGTTAACTCAGTAGAGCACACACTTGGTTGTAAACCATTCAAACTCGGCCCTTCATATCCTAACCATATTTCCCGATTTTTATACTCTACCCCCATATAGATGTCGATTCATAATTTAAGTAAATGCATAATTTTTACCTGACCTCCTCATGCATTGACAACGAAACAGGGCTGTACTACACAGTCACGTCTATCCTTCTCGTCTCGCTTTTGTTCTAGAATCCTGGTGATGGCGGCAGGCGAGGTAGCCGAGTTCGGTCCCACCAAGCGTCTTCTGGAAGACCCGGGTTCGCTCTTCCACGAGATCGCCAGGGACGCCGGGGCCATAACTCCGAACGGGCTCAACAGTCCCGTCGCAGACCCGGCCGTATCAGTCCCGCGACCACGTACCAGCTTCGTCGCGGCTCGCATCTTGAGCAGTATCCCCCAGGCTTAGTCACTGCTGCGCCGAACGCGACGTTTCGTGGCACGTGACACGATGAGGGGGAGTCGAAGAAGAGATATACACGCAGGACAGGCGCTTTCTAACTAGTTTTATTAACGGAAAACTCAGACTTCTTATCCGAACAGAACTGCGCAAGGTACTTGAACATCCTGTTTTGCGCAGTTCTGTTAGGATAAAAGTCTGAGTTTTCCGTTAATAAAACTAGTTGTTAGAAAGCGCCTTTCCTGCGTGTATCCCTTCTTCGTCCCAGCGCTTCTCAAGGATGAACCGTTTCCAACTTGTCCAAATAGCTGTGCTACTGCGGTCAGGGGAGTGTTAGGTAAAAGCATGGAGGAAGAGAACAAAAAACACTAGGTGGGAGCGTCCACATGGTTTCCCTAGCCTCGGCTATACAACCTCTACGGAAGCCGCCTCTCCCGATCAGGCGGGGTGCATCCTGGGTAGGACTAAGCCCCCGCAGTAGACGCAACGAAAGAGGGCCGACAAATGGTGGCGCTTGACTATCACGTGACCAGGGCCTATTTCCCTCAAATATTTTGATGACTAGGATTCAACAATGTCACGTGATGATCCCTCCTAGTGTTTTCTTCCTCCATGTCTAAATGAGTCCTCTAATTGGATTGTCCATTTAAGCACGCTGATTGGATGACGCTCGATGGCAGCGGTTACGGTCGGTGCCGGTGCGCCAGCCCTGGAGCTCTGTCCAATCAGGATGCGCAGATACGGACAGTGCAGTGAGCGGACCCTTGCACAGTACCACGCTTGAAGGCGTAGTGCACCAGGGGTGTGCGATTGCACGAAAATATTTAAGAACAACTGAATGATGCACTACACAAAGCGGATCTTTACAGAATACCACCCGCGGAGGTGTAATGCACTACTGGTGTGCGATTATACGAAAATATTGTAGAACAAATTGAACTATGCCCTGACAAGGACAAAACGTTGAGTTAGTTGGTACGCATTCTTCAGGGAAAAAGTTGTACTCTTATCAAAGCTATAGCAAAACGCTATCAAAGTGAGCTTCTATCAGCCCCTGGATTAGTGGTTGCCTATTCTTCCTTCACATTCTTCCTTCACATTCTTCCTTCACCTGCAGGCCAAACTCTTTTCTACCATGAATAGAGTCCAAGTTGACGAGCGAGCAAGCTGGCTAATTTGTCCGAATGGTCCATTTGGACAAAAACATGAACTGCAACGTTATGACATTAAAAATTAAAAAATTAATAAATAAAAAATAAAAAAAAGGCAGGAAGTGGATTATAGAAGTCTGCGATGAAAAATTCGTAAACAGGGTGTATGAACAGGAGCCGACGTTTCGACAAGTGGACTTGTCTCGCAGCCTTGAAGAAGACAAGGCCGCTTGTCGCATAGTCGGATTTAACACAAACCACCTTTTTACGAATTTTTGAACGTTATGACCGAAGCTTACCGGCATTTGAATAACGTATGACAATGACATAGCTTTATAAGCGGCTGTGAAAGCGGTTGTACTGTTTCTTTTTTCTGAAGATGCTCCGCTCCACTCTGTCATTATTCCGTTGTTATTCTGTCGTTATTCAATTCATACTCAATGCGGGCTTCATATCACAACGTAAGAAACTTCGAGCGCGAGCTATGACAGGGAAAAGAGTGAGGGAACGACACCAGTGCTACTGGTGTCGCTCACTCACTCTTGTCCCTGTCATAGATCGCGCTGGAAAGTTTCTTACGATGTATATCAACCAACTAGCTCGTCTTTCAGTCTTACTTCACCTTATTTCACAACATGCACACAGGGTTGCCGTTGGGTGGACACGAAAAGGCGCCAGAACTCACGCCAACAGTAGCCAAAGTAGCCATGTCATTTGATATTATCGCCGAATTTCTAGCCAAATATAACAGAAGCGGTATTATCAACAGAGTCTTTACTATTGATGCATAAATAAAACCATTTTGAATAAGTGAAACCACAAGTTTTAGAAAAGAGCCATGGCGCCAACGGGAAATTTTCGTCGCCAACGGGTCCAAAAGTAGCCGATTTGGCGCAAAGTAGCCACCAACGGCAACCCTGCATGCACACCCCTGGTGTACGCGGAATGGCGTTGGCATGCGCCGAATCTGTGCTTGACAATGGTAACGTAATTTTCATGAACGTTGGAGGCACTCTGGGTGCTTCCCAGATTTCGAAAGCGCCCTGGAGATACGTTATGAGTGGACGGTGGACATGTCTCGGCAATGTGCCAGGATTCACCCGAATCATATACCGTGTGGCCATGGGCGTCGGCAGGATTTTGTCTTGGGGGGTACACACCGAGTTGCAATTGCAGTGAAGGTGGGGGTGGGGGGGGCACAGAGCACTGGTTTTGCGTGTGTGAGATGCAAGTGCTAATGTGGCTTGAGGGGGGCAAGTGCCCCTTTTGCACCCCCCTGCCGACGCCCATGCGTGTGGCGGCTGACATATATCATAGCATGATGCTGCTTTGCGTTGCAAAGCTGCGCTTCATGCTCAACAAAGCTGCAGGAATGCCGGTGTCTTGATCGTTAGCACGTGAAAAGCGTGCCGTATACAGAAGATAACCGTGTTAATAGAATGAGTAATGGACTTAATGATCAATAAAATGTCTTGCGCAATGCAATAAGTTTACAGCTTGCTTTTATCGCATTGAGTGTGTGACCGAGTTTGTCTGGGTCCAATGTTTACGAAGACGCAAAAACAGTAAAACCTCGGTGATACAAATCTTGCGGGGTCACAAAAAATATTCGTATCATCCGAAATTCGTATCACCAGAGAACACGCAAAAGTTAGTATGCTACCAAAGAAAGCTGGCAAACATTTTCGTTTACTGTTTCTGAGGCCCGCAGCAACGTCATGAACAGCTCTGAATGATTGGCAGTAAAGGTTTTAAACGACAACGCTCATACTTAAACTCGTAAGTATACGGCGGGGGGCACGCGTATGTAATTGATCAACCAGACGTGTTGTGAGCCGTTACAGCTAGTGGCCCCTTCCTAATTTTAGCACGCTTTGCCGCATGACACTAATGTACTGCGGCAAAAACGACTTAACAAGCGCCTTGCACGTGATAGATCAAGGCCAGAAAATTTTAGAACCACTGTCCTTTCTTGTTATTGTTTTCTTATAGCGGTGGTGTTGGGGATGTCTTTCGGGAGACTTACGGCCGAGACCACACAGTCGGGAGGCTGGTTCAAAATTCAGGAGTCGGCCGTGCAAATCGGAGAGTGGGCAAGTGCGCGCGTCCCGAACAGTTTATCGTGTTGACGTTGCGAGGCTTAGCTCCTTCGCCAAGACCGTCCACTTCCTCTTTCGGTCTTCGTCCACCGTTGATAGGACGTCTGCTTGCTAGGAAACGGCTTGCATCGATGTAGCAAGCACGTGTAAGCACAGCACAACGACGCTGCCTCTAGCACAGCAGCACGCGTCGACGCGCTCAAAAAAAAAAAAAAAAAGAAAAGCGACACCAGCGCCAGCTGTAATCTAAATTCGAAGGTACACGAAGACGCATGAAGGGCTCCAAGATTCGCGCGCACGATCTCGGAGGCTACGACGCGTGGCGACGCTTGGGTTCCCGCGCGCGACTGTCGCGTCTTCCGCGACAGCGCGGGCAGCGCCTGTTCGTACCTGCGCGGTAGTGTGCGTTCGTATCAAACTCCACGGAGTGAAAATTGGTTCGCAACAACCGTACTCCACAACATTGCAAGCTAGTGGGCTTTGGTCGGGGCCACAGAAAAATTCGTATCTTACCGAAATTCGTACGAGCCGGGGTCGTATCACCGAGGTTCTACTGTATACCTTTGAACGTATAACAGCCTTAAAGAGGCTCACCCCCGTATTCTCATACAAGCCTCGACTCGATTTTCGCCCTTCACTTGACGGAGTTGAACACAGCGCCGCTACTCAACTGAAAATGACGCCGCGCTTCTCAAGAATCGCTGCCGATTATCGCTAATATGCAGTGACTTGTTCTGCCTATAGGTGGCGATCCGATCAACTTCCTCAAGTGAAGGTGGAGCGCTGAGTGTAGCTGAGTGGAGCTGAGTGGAGCTGAGTGGAGCTGAGCCGTAGCTACATTGGTAGAGCATCGGACGCGTTATCAGGAGGTTGTAGGTTCGGTCCCTACCGGCAATGAAGTTGCTGTTTCGTCCACGCCAATTCATTTCAATTTATTAAAACGATTACTGCACTACAGTTAGTGAAAGACCACAAATGATGTCCCCCCGTACTCTCCAAGGCTTCGCTGTCTGTTGGTTGTGTCTAAGGGCTTTCCGTATCTCCTCTCTGTCTTCCACTGATTCGGTGGGGACAGAGGCTACAAATGTTCACTCGGTCAGCAATCGGTGAAGGACCTTCACCATTCGGCAAGACAGCGGCAGAAAAACCAAGGGATGTCGGCAGAGAAAACTCCGCTCTAACATACCCGCGCCAGACATGGCACAACACATGAGGACAGAAACATGTATTTCATCAATGACTGAAAGAAGTACTGACACGATTTTGGAACATCGCAAATGGGACATATTTCGTTTCCTTGGTATTCAGTGTCAACGCTCTCCACTCAGCGGAGTCAGAGAACACGTATAAAATATATTACTTTGATTTTAAAGTTTTCGCCGCTGAACATATCTGCACGCCAGCCCCACTGCAATGGACATTATCTCGACGAGTCAAGACAGTTCCTGGGTTTGCGAGCTCTGCGTCCTGCATGCAGCCTACATCGCAGAAATCACTGTCAGGGTCACCGGACGACAATTCACTCATCGTTGTTTACGTGCACCACGAGCAGATGACAGATTTGCCGTTAGTACGTCGCCAGTTGCTGTCTTCCCGTGACGTCACATTGCTCTGACACGTCACTGAGAAGTTGCGCCCTCAATACCGAAGCCGAAATTGCTGTTTTATGGTAGCAGTATTACATATATATACGCTGCATTCTCAAGCGCTACGACACTTAACGCGATAGCGTTAAAGAGCTCGTTTCGCAGAAATTTCGGCGTCGGTGTCGGCGTCATTGGTTGTGAGCGAAAAATCATCATCTTGTCCGTGACCGAAAAATCAAGAAAGATGCAAATAAAACAAATAATAAAAATCTCCGCGTCCGAGTGAGGATCGAAGCCGGGCCGTCTGCGTGGCAAGCAGGTGTTTACCACACAGCCATGCCTCTGCTTGGAAATGCAGTGAAAATAACTTCTTCTGCTTGGAAATGCAGTGAAAATAACTTTCATGCTTCACAAGCGCAAGTGTTTTTTATATATGCGTCGCACTATAACATGTAATATCCCAGGAATATTGTGTGGTACAAGTGTACATTGCCATCTGGCGTCAGAATAGTTTACTATCATAACGGTTTCGTAGTTTAAAGCCGGCCACCCATTACAAACGGCACACACCCATTACAAACGGCACACACCCATTACAAACGGCACACACCCATTACAAACGGCACACACCTTACTGCGCGTATTCCCTTAACACCACGTAGTGGGTGCATAGCAAGTAAGTGGTCGAAGTAGGCACTCGGGACAGGATATCGCTATCGCGTTCAACTCCAAAAGGCGAAGATTAAGGTCCCCCCAATTATTTGCAGGTTTCTCGACACCAGTACTCTTATTTAGAGCAACAATCCGAAAATTTTTTGAAATTCGTGTCAGTACTCCTTGAAGGAATAGTTGACAATCACGCTCTGTGTCTTCTCCCTTTCCCGTATGTGTCACCGGGGCTCTGTCTATGCATACGGCGCTAAGCTTAAGTCTGTGGGCAAAGTGGCAAGCAGAGGCCCGGTGTCTGTTGTGCTTAGCTGAGCACTAAAGCTCTCACCAGTATGCGTTACACACTAGTTTTAATTTTTGTTTTATTTGTTGATTACCTCCCTTTGTTATTTTCAATTGTGCCTTGTACATGTATATCTTATGTTATATCTTGCCCCTCGTGCTTGGACCACATGGCCTGCAGTGTGACGTAAATAAATTAATACTTATATAAAAAATTGCACAATCTCCCGCTAAAGGAAACCATGTGTAGATGCGAAGCAGCGGGCGCTAACGCTTACACTGGCGGCGGCGTTGACGCTGGCGCTCGTCGCAGCGTTGCGCAGGAGAGAAACCTGGAGAGGCGCAAAGCACGCAGTGATGGACCATTGTTTCCTACTGGAACATGCCAATCACTGCTAATGGGCAATGAGAGACAGAAGACCCCGACTGGACACACAGACCCGCAGTCCGCTTTTAGTTAACGCGGACGCTGCAAATTTTTATTGTTTAACAACGCACAGAAGAAATCTCCCACCGGCACCACCTTGCAGGTCAAGATCCAGTGCCATATATACGGGGTGGCCAGTGAACGGTTGTGCAGCGCGAGCAGTCGGTTTTTTCAACCAAGAAACTCGCTAGCAGAAACTCGCGACGCTGCCTGCGTCGGCGTCGCGAGGCAAGAGAGGGGGGGAGCGTAGGAGAGGAGAGAGGGGGGGACGCTCATGCGCACATGGGAGTGTGGACGCCGCTGGCAGGGATGCCTAGAGGAGAGAGGGGGGAGCGTAGGAGGGGAGAGAGGAGGGGAGGCGCATGCGCAGTGAGGGTGTGGTAGCCGCGGGGAGGGATGCCTAGAGGAGAGAGAGGGGGAGAAGAGGTTTTTTATTTTTATTTTTTTTAAAGGGTTTGCGCATGCGCAGTAAGGGTGGTCACGCCGCACACCACTACCCCCGGATTGAACTTCGCCATAAGATGCTTCACATCTAATAAATCGGTCAACCCACCACAGTATTATCCGGGTATAAGAAGCATTTCTTTAGATGCTTTAGGCTGGACAGGCCCTTGCACCATCTATTACGTGGGCTTGCGGATAGGTGGAAGACGGCCAAAGAACACGCTGGAAGGGCTCTGCTTCAGTAACAACTGCATATTCTAGACACTATAGCTCTGGATGTAGGAACACGGTCTGTCCAACTAAACACATCAGTGAAAGCTCGACTGACGCCAGACGTATACCTGTCACAACAACGGACAAGTCTGCAGTATTACCGCCACAGTTCTTGCACGAAGAGCAGCGAGAGTCTTCATTTGCATTTTTTTCGTATTCACTGCGGTGGATTTTTCGAATAAGAAAGATCTCGCGCGCTCGAGAACGTATGTATGCCACAGCCGCTGTGGCATACATACATTCCGTCTGAGACGGAATGTTGTGCTCGTGTAGTCCTTGCTGGATTTTCGAACATTCGATTCTGTTCAGGAGCTTGGCTTCAGCTGCCATTGTCAAACAGCTGGCCATCGCGTCACCGAGAAGCGAACCTTCGAGAATAGAACAAAGACCAAACGTGTACAACATTCTGTCCCAGGGGCGATTGATGAAAGAAATGTGAGTTATAGGAACTATCATTTTACTTCCCGAAAAACGTCAGTTGCCAGGGCACCCTTGTGCTGCGTCTGTTGCCTGCGTCTGTTGTATTGCCTGCGTCTGTGGTTGTTGTGTTACGTTGAAACTATTAGCCTAGTGCCTAGAGTTATTTTATTCTAGATTTTGTAATAAATTCCAGTCTTAATGGAGGAGAGACGAAGACGTATTCAGCGCGTAGATATTAAAACTAAGCATTGGGTCATTTTGGAACGCGACTCTCTACGACATTGAATGAGACTCTTTAGGTGTGTGGAAACAAAAATTTCATTTACTAGGGAGAGCACCCGCCAACATTCTGCAGCAATTTTCATGCATTAATGGCACAAACCATTAAAAAAATTAGCTCTCATCCTTTATTTCAGCTTTCTGCTGATATGATCTGAAAAAAAAAAACTCACAGGGTCTCTTTTGCATTCAAATAAGATGACACGCTATCCAATTTTTTTTCTTCTCAGTCGGTAGCCTTTCGCGTGCTACATCGTACACATCACGAGGCCGACTCAGCCATTACAACTCGGACACCACTCCACAATGTCCAGATTGCACGGAAATTTATTGTTCACTCTCGTACATGCTCTGGCAATGTCCCGCGTTACCTCAGGGAGCTCTCACCAGTGAGTCCCACTGGGAAGAGGCACGAGCTCCACAATCAACTGAAGGCAGTCCAGAGGGCTCAAGAACTGCCGGAACGCCATCACGTTCCCGCCCCGTCTCGGGCGTCGCCTACGGTAGCGGCTTCTAGGGTGTCCCTCGTGGATCTGCCGGTGATTTAAACTCCCCAGGACCTTTCAATAAAGTCTCTACTGACTGACTGAGTCGATGTGCTAATCCTCCCCCCGCCCGCCCCCCCTCTGAAAGACGTCTAACATTGTTTTGCTCTGCCTCTAGGATCGGGGGGCTTTGTAAGCTTTCTGCACTTCATTCGCTTAAACACTGCCTCTGTGATCGGTGCACCTTTCACCGAACGACCATGTCATGCGATGAGGACATCATGTGACTTCACATAACGCCGACGTGGGACGCCGACACCGGTGGTTTCCGCAATGAGTTGGTGATGTGAATGTTTAGATATATGTATAGTAATAACTAGAGGCCGGATTTTTAGGCACTAAAAAATTGTGTTTTAGGCGCCAGAAATAGGCAGGAAAAACACAGTTTTAGGCCCCCCAAAATCGTAAATATAGGCACAATAAATTTTTACAAAAACTCAATTTTTCGAATAAGGACGTGCGCGACCTGGTCTACGACAGGAAAGCAAACAAATGTTATATTTTATGATTGTACAAAGGCGTTAATGATTCAACATAGCCATGCAATGGTCCCTTTTCGGGCACGGTTTCCAGAACACGGTCTCTCCTTTTATTGTCCAGAATGGTAAGTTAAGGGTCATCCATCGAATAAACACGCTCCTGGGTCTGCTTCTTTTCGGCATGGCTGGGAAGGGCAGCACAGGATTCAATAGCCAGACCGCTAAAAGGCCAGAAGGGTCTGTTAGCCTTGTATTGACCGGGTCTAATAGCGCAGAGTCAATTTCTCCTCTGTGTGAACACCATAAAGGATCCCTTACCAGGTTTGAGCGTTTCGAGCTAGAAGTGTAATGCATGTATTGCGCTAACGATCACGTCTGCCAAGATTTGCAACGCTACGCTCCCCGGAAGGAGGTGAAATGTCAGACTGAATGCCTCGTGCCCTTTATCTCACGGGCGCGCGCACCAATGTGGGGGGAGGTGAAGTTAACAAGGAATGGTCCTGTGTATGTCACAGTAGTACATGAAACTGCGAGAATTATTCGAGGCTACATGCGGAAACTGCGAGAATTATTCGAGGCTACAAGTGTAATTTGTGCAACTGTTGCTTGAATAGAAGAATGAAAGTTAATAGAAATATTAAAACATACAAACGGAATGTGTGCGCACTTTTCTTTAGTTTTTTCTTCGAATTGAAAGCGATGCGAGACTTAGCTGCCTATATTTATTTTGTGTTCGTGTTCTCGCCGTTCTCGCGTCGTGCCGGCGCCAGCCCTGACAACGCTTAGCATGTTTTTGCTGCATCGTTCCTTACAGCAGTTCCAGCTATGCGACGCTCTGTGTCGTGGTAAGGATACAGGATCCATGCCAGCCTCTCCAAACGCATAGACGGATCCATCCCACAGAAACAGGCAGTACACTATAGAGCGAACGCCGAAACGATACAACACCGCTTGTGCGCACGACCTAGCTTGGGCATGTCATGTGCACATAGTGTAATCTTGCGTGCGCATGGCGTGTTGATGCGTCAACGTCGTGTGATCTTCCGGCTCCGAGTTTCTCTGATACCGAAGAGCGCAGGGAAAGAATTTGGCTTGCGAGTGGCAAAGGTTTCAAGCTCATCTACCGGCATGATGCTTTCGCGGCTCGTAATGAATCAATCAAAAAGTTCTTGTCGTACAAAGCTCTTCATTGGGCACGCGAACACTTCCAGTGTCTGACTAAAATTTTTAATGTGATCTGGTGAAGCGCCCTTTAAGAGTAAATTACAAACGAAACAAAAGCCATGTGCACATCAGATTTTTTTACCTACTTTCTATTTTCCCCTGACGGCACTCCATGGTTTCGCATTCGCTCTCCATATTCCTGCTGCTGCGCGCAGGCAACTCCTGTTTTCTGCCCCCCCACCACGCCCAAGTCTTCAAGGAGATGCTTCAATTCCATGGGAACACTGGACTGGAAAACCGGCGGTAAAAGCCGCCCGCCACGTCCTCGGCCATAGACGCCACTCTCCTCTTCTTCCCCTCTCCTCTTCCCGCCTTTATTTTCCTCTCCCCATTCCACTATACACTCTGGGAAGTGCTCCCATTTAGGATTGCAGAAATAGCCTCCTTTCCTCTCCCCTGCCCCAACCGCTCGCGCCATGTCAGTGCGGTGGGGTAACGTGGCCGGCGCGTCCCATTTCACTGCTGCTACCGGTTGCTTCCCGGATGTTTGTTGAACCAGGGAACTATAGGTTGTTGCACCCCATAAAATTCCGAAACGTCAATTTTGCCCGGTAACATGAATTACGGTCTCAAACTGTACTCGAAAGCAAAATTTGAGGCTAAATAGCGTTCATATAGGCACCAATTTTGAAAATAGGCATTTATGGGCACTTACAGACATTTAGGCACAAACCCCAAAAATAGGCATTTATAGGCACTATAAAAACACTATAAAAGCCCTCCTTTACCCCTAATTCATGCTCATATATCAAAGTGGCGCGATAGGAACGCAAGGAAAAAAAATAGGCATTTGCCTATAATCCGGTCCCTAGTAATAACTAATGATTCAACATGAAAGAAAAGCAAATATATAAAGGAGAGGGTGCAATAGTTATTTCTACGTTCAGACCAGACAGAAAATCTTGAAGATAAGTAAGAATAATGGAATTAAAGCGTTGGAGAAACATCATCATCAGCGCATCGAAAGCGTTGAAGAAGGCAAAAACGAATTACGTAAAGATGTGAACATTTTTCTTTTCCTTGCCCTGTCTTTTCCTTGTTCCATACTTTACATTAATCGCCAGCTTTTAACAGCGAAGCTGTATAAGCTAGCCGTAATGTATCCGACCCTATCTCGAAAAAACCTCGATGCGCCGTTGCCTAACGATCGCTCGCCTCGCACAGCTGGTATGACGTCACGCCAAGCCGCGTGTGCGCCGGTGTAGCAGGTGCGCGCCGACCGCGCAAGAGCACTCGTGCCAAGTCGAACATCGCTACGCGCCAACTTGAGTGACCTCATGTCGAGCCGCGTATGCGCCGGGCAACAACTGTGCAGCTACCGCGCCCGAGCTAAGTAAAAAAAAAAAAACTCACCCCATATCCACAAAGTGAATGATGATGAGTGGGCGAAGCTCCGGAGGTAATGTGGTAAACAGTCAATCCCCGTAAATTTTGCGCACTCGATCATCATACAAAGACCTGACACACAAACGCGGGGGTGTGGTGTGATTATACATACAGTATATACACAATGTTTCATTATTTACATATTGATAAAGTATATACACAATGTTTTATTATTTACATATGGGGTAGATGATGATTTTGTTCAAGAGCTCTACGGACCACAAGAGAGAGAGAAATACTTTATTTGAGGTATATACAGGGAGTAGGTGGGAGATGACCCGGTGCGGGCCACCCCTCAGAACCACTAGGTGGGCTCCTCTTTACAGAAGCCCATTGGCGACCAACGCGACTCGGGCTCGGTTGACCAGGGCCTTCTGGCTCGCCAGGTCGGAACAGCCGAGCAGGGCTGCCTCCCAGTGCTCCCGGGTGGGGTTCGGTTTTGGGGTGAGGCGAGGGGTTGACTGGCATGCCCACACCATGTGGAAGATGTCCGAAGACTTCTCCGCACAGTGCGGGCACTTTCCTGTACAGGCAGGATCGAAATATTTTAAAACTGCCGGGCACAGCAGTGTTTTGGTGTAAAGGCGGAGGAGTAAGTGTTCCTCTGCCTTTGTAAGGCCCTTACAGGGTTTAGGATAAATTGCGTGGCCGAATCGGTAGAATTCAGTAATTTCTCGAAACGTTAAGGCCGGATTAGGTTCGGGATCCATTTCGGAAGGGTCTGAAGGCGTTACCCGGAGAGTGAGCGCGCGGGCAGCGGCGTCTGCCGTTTCATTGCCTTCGAGGCCCATATGTGCTGGAGCCCATATGATCATGCGGGACGCGGGGGCCCCGACGTAATTGCTGCTTTGTAAAATGCGATACGCCAGGTGAGGGACGTACCCGTGTTGAATATTTCTGCAGGCCCCTCTCGAGTCGGTAATGATGACGCGCGAGTTCCCGTCTGCGGCAGCTAGCGCGATGGCGACTTCCTCCGCATGTGTTATGTTCTGTGCTCTGAATGTGATGCCATTCACCGCGACGTTTTGGTGGACGACTGCAGCCGTGTACCACCCCCCATGGTGAGGGCCTGAGGCGTCCACGTAAAAGATGCCGTGTTTGTTCCCATAGTGGCGGGCCAGTGCCTCCGCCCGCGCAAGGCGCCTGCCACTGTGGTCGTCACGTGTCATGTTGGCCGGAAGAGGGCGCACGTGCAGGGCGTATCTCCAGACTTCTGGGATGCGTACGCGCTCTTCCGTCTCTGTTGGGTGGTGGATGTGTAGTCGGGCTAATAGGCGGCGACCCGACGTAGTCTTTGAAAGTCTCGTGTATTGGTTGGTCAAGTGTGCCTCCCGGAGCTCTGTGAAGGTGTTTACCATCCCCAGGCCCATAAGGCGCTGGTTGGACGTGGTAATCGGGAGATCGAGGGCACGCTTGTACATCTTCCTGAGAATCACCTCGAGGGCGTTCTCGTCAGACTTGCGCAGGTGGAGGTAAGGAGTCGAGTAGAGGACTCGACTGGTTACGAATGCATGCGCCAGCCGCAAGGCGTCTTTGCAACGTAACCCCCCGCGCTTGTTGGAAACCCGGCGGACCATACGGCCCACCTGGTCCCCCACCTTACGCAGTTTGGCCAATGTTGTATCGACTCGGCGGTGTTTATGAATAAACAGACCCAGTACTCTGATCTCATCGTGTTCTGGGATGGGTCCGCTTTCTAAGGACAGTTGAATTTTGGTAGTGCACTTTGGCGAGGGGCGGATGTGCACAAATTCCGATTTGGTCGGGGAGCATTGAAGGCCGCAGCGGCGGGCGTAGGCGTCCACGATCTCCGCCGCTTGCTGCAGGTTGGCTTCTATGTCTCCTACCGATCCGTATTTAGCCCAGATGGTAATGTCGTCGGCATACAGCGCGTGCTGTATGCCTGCAACATTCTCCAGCTGAGCCGGTAGTTTCATCATGGCCAGATTAAACAGTAGGGGTGAGAGGACCGCGCCCTGTGGGGTACCTCTCGTGCCTAATTGGTAGGGGCCGTGTTCTTCATCTTGTATCCGGATATATGACTGTCGTTCAGAGAGGAATTGTCTAATATATTGAAACGTGTTGTGTCCACAGTTGGTTTGGGAAAGGTGCGTCAGTATGATGTCATGTGTAACGTTGTCGAAAGCCCCCTTCAAATCGAGGGCGAGTACTGCCTTGTCATTGAGGGGGTATTCGACGGGATTTAGAATTTCGCGGTCTAATTGAAGCAGGACATCCTGTGCGGACCGGTGCGGGCGGAACCCAAACATGGTGTCTGCAAATACGTGTTGGTTTTCCAAAAACTCGGACAGCCTATCTCGCACCATAGTCTCCATCAGCTTTCCCGCACAAGACGTGAGGGAGATGGGGCGAAGGTTGTCCGTGTTTATGGCTTTGCCGGCTTTCGGAATGAAAGTGACCAGGGCAGTCTTCCATTCAATTGGGAGGGGTGTCCCACCAAGCCAAATTGAGTTTATGTACGCGAGGAGTGCGTCGTAGGCCAAGTCGGGAAGGTTGGCAAGTAATTTAACAGTTATTTTGTCTCTCCCCGGCGCCGTTCCTCGCTTCATTTTAGTCAGGGCCGCCTTCAGGTCATGGAGCCGGAACGGTTGATCCAGCTCCGCGTTCTCGGAACCTGCATACGAGAACGCTGGCCCTTGGGTGTCATGTTGGACACAGAGGTATTGATCGCGTAGTTTGCATGCTAATTTTGAGGTGTCTCCGTCGAAGGCATGGATAGCCCGTTGGAGATGTTTTTGTGTCTCGGCTCTGGTTTGGGTCGGGTCAATCAAGGCGCGAAAGAGACGCCAAGTGTTCCGGCTGGACATTTGTCTAGCAGCCGTGTTGCATCGGTCCACCCAATTCGAGTCAGCGAGCTGGGCCGCGTACTCTGCCGCTCGTTGGGTGAGCTCGGCAATGCGAATTTTGAGCTTCCGATTGTGTTTTTGGCGGCGCCATCTGCGGACGAGGCTGTGCCGCGCCTCCCAGAGGTGCAGGAGGTGGTTGTCCACCGCAGGCGTAGCCTCAGAGAGTTGAACTTGAGTTTCCGTCGAACGAAGCTGTGTAACCAATTCTTGTGACCACGCGTGGTAACCTGCTTCGTGGATAGGGGCCAAATTAGTGTAGTTTTTCCGGAACTTTGTCCAATCGGGTAGGCGGGCTTGGGCGTGGGGTCTTGCCAATGGTTTGGTTGTGACGGTGGTGTTGAGTAAGCAGTGGTCACTGCCGAGGGTTTCCTCGGTGTTGGCCCAGTCTGCGTGTCTAATGTTTTTGGTGAAGGTAAGGTCCGGACACGTGTCCCGAGTCACGGAGTTACCCACCCGCGTTGGATGTGCAGGGTCAGTGTGAAGAGTGAGGCCCAGCGTGGACGCAAGTTCCGCTAGCTTGCGCCCGCGCTTCTCATCACGCACGTACCCCCAGAGTGTGCTGTGAGCGTTGAAATCACCCACGATCACCAGGGGATCCCTGCCCGCAGCCTTCAGGGCGCGACTGAAAAGTGCTGCGAAAGACACATCTTTAAGCTTGGGAGAACAATAGATGTTGAGTATGTGTAATGGTGCATTTTGTTTCTTAAGCGGAAGGAGGGTGACCATCACGTAGGAATATTCAACATTGAGTTCCAGATCAACTTGGTTGGCTGTATAATTTTTGTGCACGAATATACAGGAAGAAGGATCCTGCTGGAACGTGGAATAATTTGTAAGACTGGCGCCGCTCCCTGGCTCCTGGAGAGCAACCACGGCGGGAAGTGAAGTGAGTTTTGAGAGGAAAAGCCGGAGGTGTGCCCGCTTGGCGCGGGAACGGAATCCCCGGCAGTTCCATTGAGTAATTTGAATGGGGGTGGCCGAATTGTAATATGGAAAGCGTCTAACTTGAGGGTTGCCCGCCATGGTCACTGAAGTGAAGAAGCGGCTGTAGGGACGCAGCTGCCGAGCCAGCACTCGCGGCGAGGGGGGCGTCCTCAATTCCTGAGAGCGAGCAGCTGTCGTCGTCGTCTACTTCATTTTCTATGGCGCGACGCGACGTTTTCGGATAGCGGCCGGACACGTCTTTAATGAGACCGCCGGTTCGTCGGACGCTACGCGACGATTGTGCTATGTGCTGGGCGACGATTGCGGGAATCGTTTCGGTCATTTTGGCGATAGCGGAGGTGATTGCCGCGGAAATTTGATTTTCTAAGGCATTAAGACGGGCGTCAATGCGGGCCTCTAGACGGGCCTCAAGTGCAGCTTCCGCGCTCAGTGCTGCATTCGGTGACGCGGGCTCACTCTCCATAGCCTCAGTTGCGAGGGGGTGAGGGGGGAGTGGTAAGCTGTTTTGATTGCGATTCTAGGAAGGCGATTTTTTTTAGCAGAATCTCAATTTTGCCCTCGAGAGCTGCTATCTTGGTTTGCTCAGCACTGCGTGCCGCGGGGAGGGAGGATGGGGCAGCCCTGCCCGTACCGCTCACCTGCGTTCCGTGTTTCGCAGCGTTGGCCCAGGCCCTGGCCTCGCCGCGTGGTGGCGTCGTCGACATTTTTCCTGCGTCGCCTTGTGGTAGCGGCTGCGTCGGCGGCCGCTTCCCCGACGCCTCCGGTAGATGGCGCCGGCTTGTCGGTGTTGCTGTCGTCCCACTTCGGTGACTCACCGGGGAGTCCAAGATGGCGGCTCTTCTTCTTGGCTGCCGATTTCTTTTTTGTCTCACCCTTCAGGGCGAGCATCTTGGGTGTACGAAATTTTGCCGAACACTCCCTCGAGTTTGTTGCGTGTCCACCACTACAAACGGAACACCGCGGAACACACTCGTGAGGGGCCCGCACCCCCTCCACAAGCGGGGGCTTCTTGACCGCAGAGTCCGCACGTGTTGGGCTGCGTGTTGGGACAGGCATCCGCTCGGTGACCGACGGAACCGCACAGGCCGCAGGCTGGAATTGTTCGATAATAGTTTTGCACTGGGATAAGCATGTTCTCATAGTGCACAAAACGCGGTTTCACTTTCCCGGCGAAGGTGATCCGTGCCTTGTTCGAGGAGCCAAATTTCCTCACCTCAACGATGGTGCCAGCTCTCCACTGCACCTGCTCTCGAAGCGATTCAGTGGTGTCCGAGTTGCTAACGACGATGACGCCGTGGCACACATCGCCTCCGTCTTGTCGAAGGTATCCATGGAGCGGAACCACCCCACGCTCGGTCTTAATAGAAAATTCCCCGAGAAGCCGATCTGCCGCCGCCGGATTCGGGGTGTGGATCAGCACGAGGTTTTGTTCACGAGACGGCAGAACCGTGACAGACTTTGCCACCTCGGGCCCGAGGTAGGCCGTAAAGGCAGCTCCGTAGCGGTTCTCCGAGAAGGCTTGGTGTAGCGACATAGGTTCGCGTGGCTTGAGCACGACCACGAAGTCGTCCGGGCCTGGTCTTGGGAATGGGCGAGGCTTCCAGTTGGTAAGGGCCTTGCCTTTGCCTCCTGCAGCGCGCGATGCAGGAGGCTGCGTCTTGCCGGCCGGTGTTCCGGAGGCCGGGACGGCGTTGGACGCCGCTGTCTTGGCTTGAACGGACGCGCGTCGCGCGACCGCTGCATTCAGCGATTGATGCCGAAAATTCGGGACAGCGGAATTGTCGTCTTGAGAAGTTGAAACAGTAGTCCAGGCCATGCCTTCGGGATCGTAAGCCCTCAGGTAAGACGCGGTAGCCGCCATGTTACCTCGGTAGACCGGTTCCACGCCGTCGGCGTTCCACGCCGCCGGGCTCCGGCGTCGCCGTTAGGCGTAACGGCGTCGCTCCCGTGGTCGGGTGTACATCGGCCGTAAAATCTTGAAAACTGGATCCACCTGGTGAAACTTGGTGCCTCCGTGGTCCAGATGGTTTGCTGCGTCGACTGACGTCGGTCTTGGCGGAGTTCAGAAGATTGAACCGTGGCTCCAGCCGAAAATCGACGGAGCCGATGCGCCGCACGTCTTGCTTCGTCGCGCGCTCGCAGCGTCTCCACGGACCACAAGGAGGGGGTTCCCCTGATTTTGTTTTCCTCATATATGACGTCAAGCTCAGGGGAACGTTTGTTGTCGGCGTTGCCGTTTTGCCTTTCGATGGCGAGAGCGCGTCCACGATCGTTTTCATCCATGGCAGAAAGAGAATGTGTGGTCTGGAATGCGCTTATACTTCATGGTCATCAGCGTCATCGCCATCGTTATCACGTGTAGTGGGTACATTCCACTACACTGGAACGCGCTTATTCTTCATAGTCATCAGACGTCATCGTCATCTTTATCACGTGGAGTGGGTACATCCCACTATACGTGGCTACCTACTACTACTACTACTACTACTACTACTACTACTGCTACTACTACTACTACTACTACTACTACTACTACTACTACTACTACTACATACTACAGAGGAGGGACAGACCCACCCCCTAAGGAGCTTCGCCCCTAAAAAATCGCGCCGTGTCGAGACAGTTGCTGCCATGGCTCGCCATGAGAACGTGTGAACTCCCGAGGAGGAAGCCGCGTTTGGCAAAGCGAGACTCGCTGCTATGCGGGAGGGACAACGACAACGACAAGCCGATCCCGAATGCACAGAACCTCGAACAGTGAAGGTCAACCGTGGTATAGCCAAGTACCATGATGTTACAACCTTGAAGCAGTCAAGGTCAACCATGATGAACTATAGGAAATCATGAGATCGACCAGCTTCGTGGTGCTTTGGCCTTGCGCGACCTAGCGGAAACTGCATACTTTTTTTTGGCCGATCCCCCGTAGGGGGTTATTAATAGGGGTTGTGCGAACAGTGAATTTTGGAACCGAATTGAATACGAATCGAATAGTGATGACATCGAATCGAATACGAATAGTAATCGAACACTGTTCGAATAGTTTTCGAATCGTAAGTAGGCCATTTTCAAAACAAGTCTTAGAACACCACATTTTATTTGAAACAAATATTCACGAACTTTCACCACAGACCGTTACAGTTAGTTTTTAATCGACTCAAAGTGCCACAATCACGAAAAGTAAGGTAAGCTCATAAACAGCAGGACTAGAGCCTTCGTAATATTTTGTAACTGTAGGTTCAAATACAGCATTCACTAACGTTATCAATGTGAGGTTTTGTCGCCTGATTTTAGATCAAACTGGGACACAAAACCCTAAACAATTTTCAGCCAAATACCGCGGATCCGCTAAAGATGCAATGAAGCAGGTCAACCTGTCATCACAACATGGCCTTCGCACCGAAAACATGTAACAATCGGCGTTTAAATCTACATCTGCAAGAACAATTTACGCAAACGCAACACTTGCATCTGTTGTTAGTCGAGAAGCTGCAAGCAGTCGTGGTCCCCACCTTCAGTTATTACAAGATGAAGACAGGAGCTGATTAATGCGATACAGCTTCAACATAGTAAAAAGTGAGCAAGAGCGGAGTTTTCAGAAGAAACACGTTCAACCGGCAATCAATATAATGTCGGTAGTCTCGTAAAAGCTTGGGCTGCGTGCAGATCCTTTTAGGGGATTAAAAGAAGAAGAATGACCTTCAGCTGTTCTTTAGTCATACAATTCATATGTGATCACTTTTATCTATAAATTATTCGTTTCTTGGCCAATCCCCCCCAGAGTGAGTGTGAGCCATACATGTAGGCCATCATCATCCTCATCGTCATCATCATCTGCTCCAAAGTTTGGTTGTTTTGGGGTTCTCCCGTCGGTGCTGATTATTCGAAAACTATTCGAAAAATATTCGGTATTTCGAATATTTGCGAATATGTACTATTCCATTCGAGTGTCGAATCAAATACAGTGCTATTCGATTCGTTATTCGAAATTTTCGAATATTCGAATATTCGCAAATACCATGGGACAAACAAGTAAGCAATCACCGTGGTCTCGCTACCGACGACGACGAAGTGCAGCGCGCGGCGCAGGGGTTGAGCCGGCCGGCAGCTCAGGGCGTTCCGATGGTGAGTGATATTTTTCCTTTGATTAGCCGCAACGACTAGACAATTTCTACTATCGAGTGAAACCTCGAAACGCGTCGTCATGGCCGTCACTAATATCACTGTGGCTCCCCGCTGAAGCGGAGAGAGCGGCATGCCGTTCTTCCCGCCACCCGCTTGTTCCACAAAGCCTCACAGATCTACTTGCCAGCCACGCCTGGACATCATAAAGTGGCTTGGCTGTTGTCGCAAATGAAGAGATAAAGTTCACCGCGTTCAGAGCGAATGCACCGAGGCTCAGCGAGAACTCTGTCGTGAAGGTACCCCGCCGCGGTGGTAATGGTACTCGGCTGCTGACCCGAAGGTCGCGGGATCGAATCCCGGCCGCGGCGGCCGTATTTTCGATGGACGCACAATGCTGGAGGCCCTTCTGCTTACACTGAGGTGCATGTTGAACACCACATGATCGAAATTTCCGGAGCCCTCCACCACGCGTTTCGGGGCGGAAAACCCTAACAGTTATATGTCAGTAGTTTTTATCTATTTCCTAATGTGTGGGCAAAAAATAATTTCTCTAGTTTTACGAGCCAGAACTGCGATATGATTGAGACACGCCGCAGGAAGGGTCTCCGGCTTAATTTCGTCCATCTGTGGTTCTTTAACGTGCACCTAAATCTAAGTACGCGGGTGTTCTTTCATTTCACCCCCATCGAACCGTGGCCATCACTGCCCGTGATTCGAACCCGCGTCCTTGGGCTTAGCAGTGTATCACCGTGCTTGTTAAGCTACCAAGGCGGGTGTACCCGGGCTGGGGGACACTGAAAAAGATGCCATCTTTTTCAGTGTCCAAAGATGCAAGTCGTCGTTTTTGTTTGTGCGGTGGTTCGTTACCGTGGGCCTATAGGTAATGGACGAGGGTTGCTTCTCGACAAACGCCATACTACTCATTGTAGAATCTGGTGCTTTTCACCGCTCTGCCTGCTGATCGCGACAGCCAAGAAAATTTGCAACCTCGACAATGCTCTTACACCCCAATCTCGTGACCACAGCACGACAGTCAGAATGCACCACGGCCGTGTCAGTGTACAAACGTACAAACATGAACATGCTTGATAAACCATGCTACCCTATACTGTCAGGCGAGGGCTACGACACTACCGGCAGGCCTGTTGAGGCGACTGTAGAGCGGCTAACTTTCTGCGGCGATTGCATGGTACGCTTACTCGCGGCGGCCACTGTACTGTACTCCTTACTTCTGGCGCCAACTGTATGGCATAATAAAGTATTGCACCGTATGTCTGATGCAGTAGGCGAACTTGAGTTTGGACTAGTTGGTGCTTACTGTTCGACATCTTGACCGCACAAAAAAAAACATGCCCCCCACCTCCCCGAAGGGAATCGTGAGGAAATGCGAATGCATTTAGCGCGCGCTTCACTCCATTTATATATGGTGGTTGTGGTTCGAAGAAGGAAAAGACGCCTAATTTCTGCAGCCCGGTCGGGAGCACGGCGCAGCGCCTTTTTTTTTTTTTTGCTTTTTTTATTTTTTTTATTTTTTTTAATTTTTTTTTTCATATATAGCTCCGCCGAGCTCCCGCGATGCGAACGCCCTCACGCGTCAGAGCGCGCTCCTCCTCTCCACTCAGAGAGGAGAGAAAACACCTGCCGCGGACAACGCCAACGCCGCACAACGCCAACGCCGCACAACGCCGGATGCCTGACATAGCCCGACTATGAAATGCATTCGCATTTAAAAAAGGACGAGGACAGAGGGAGGTACGACGACACGGGCGGTTACGGTCCAACAATTTATTATGTAATACAGTTGGCACCAGAAGTAAGCAGTACAGTACAGTGGCCGCAGCGAGTAAGCGTACCAAGCAATCGCCACAGACAGTTATTCACCCGTGTCGTCGTACCTCCCTCTGTCCTCGTTTTTGTTTGTGCAGTCAAGATGTCGGACAGTATGATGCAGTAACCTGGCGCGGCAACAGTATCGTCCAGGTTTATTTTCACACCAACTGAACGCTATACTCACTCGAGCGTCCGCTGCGCAGGCGGTGGTGCCCATGCAGTACGGCCAGCAGCCGGATCCGTACGGCCAGCAGCAGGCGCCGTACGCTCAGGGCATGTACACGCCCGGCGGCACCTACGCGGCGCCGCCAGCTGCGGGGCAGTACGTGGACCCGTCGTACGCGGCGACTCCGGCCGCCATGCCGTACGGGCCACAGCCGTACGCCACCGATGCGTACGGCCAAGCGGTCGTGCCCACTCCCTCCAACCCCGCCATGACACGTAAGTATCTGTAGATGCGCTCTGTTATTAAAACCTCGTCGCTATCAGCGTACACGTTTGTCGACATGACTTCTGAAGCAAATTACGCAGCAGGAAACTGCTCGGAATCACTGAAAACTCGCGTCATCGTCCCCCAGAGCGTCCTTTACTCATATTCCAAGCGTGAGCAGCAAAAGTCAACTTTAGAGACTGGTGTGCAAACAAAACAAAGAGGTGGTGGGAATATCACGCAGCGCGCGGCCCCATAGGCCAAACTACATAACGTTTTAAATTAATATTTCCTTGGCATACAAAGTATTGTCAACAAAAGTAACGCTGGTCCTAGGAAATCATAAAAAAATGTTTGAAGCATTCAAAGCCAGAATTAGCCTTTATTGGCTGTACTTTTGCAATATTTGCAACTAAATCTCCTGTTTTGTTGAGACTTACTTTTAACCATTCAAAATGAAATTTTCTCCGCAACAGTGTTCTTTTTTTTCCTCTTTTCTAAACCGGGGAAATAAGATCTTGCAAGCTTGCTTTTTTCTCTTTTTCTTGCCTAAATATTTGTTTCATAGTTAAGAGGATAATGAAGGAGATAAAGAACTATTGAAAGAGATAAAGAACACGTTGACGCTAACGGAACATCATCATTATCATCAACATCATCATCATCAACAACGTCGGCAACGTTCGTATACTGAGCTTTATAGAAAAAGGGGTCTCGAAAATTTGGAAATTAGGGCGAAGACCGACAGATTTATTTTCCTTTTTCAGTTAATTCACAATCATTTCAAGCTTACCCACACAGTTTTTTTTTTCAGGTCAGTACACGAGAACATTCCAGAAATCGCCATAGCATGTACATAGCTCCCCTTGCCTCTCGTAATGACTGCTTTAAGTTCAGTTACTTCCCTTGTGTTATCGAGGACTGGAATAAGTTATCGGAGTCCACATTCAGATGTTATTCACTAACGACACTTGAAGAAAACGTAATG
>JALIZH010026134.1:0-14088 GCA_030522465.1 Rhipicephalus appendiculatus
CTTCGTTGGTCATCCACCTTCACAGGGTAGAATGGTTCACACACGCACGCACACAAACGCACACACACACACACACACACACACACACACACACACACACACACACACACACACACACACACACACACACACACACACACACACACACACACACACACACACACACACACACACACACACACACACACACACACACACACACACACACACACACACACACACACACACACACACACACACACACACACACACACACACACACACACACACACACACACACGCACGCGCGCGCACACACACACAAACACACACGCACACACACACACGCACTATTACAACAGAACTGTTATGCTCTGAGGTTGGTCGTGCGTCGTAGTCGTAGATAGAAAATTAGCATCATCATGAAGCGGCATGCGCTCTCTTCATTCTCTTCTTCACTGTCGTCCTCCTCTTCCTCTTCTGCTTCGCTTCCAGAACACGGGCGCCGAGAAAAAAGAAAGACAAAGAGATAGAAAGATAGAAGGCGAGGGAACGACTACAGAGAGATAGAGAGAAAGAAAGACATAAAAAGAAAGAGTAAAATAGAAAGAAAGGGAAGAAAGAGGAAGAATATAAAAACAGATAGAAAGAGACAGACAGAGAGATAGAAAGAAACAGACACACACACACAAAGATTAAAAAGAGAGAGAGAGCAAGCACAGCCATGTGTAGTATAGGGTACCAAGGGGGGGGGGGGGGGGTGCGGAGAGGTGATAGTGTAAAATCCAAGCCAAACCAGGAACAACTATAGGTTCCCACCAGCTCTCCTGTGACCCATCCTTGCGTGGCTTAGTGCAAGCTACACTAGTTTATTATTATTTTTTTTTGTTCGAAGTTACTCACACAATCACCTCGCTTCCAGGGTAGCGTACGTAGAAGCAGCGGGTGTCACAAAACAAGGACAACCTGACAATGAGCTGTCGAACGTCAAGAACAAGGCAGCGCAGGGCTGCTGACGTAATACAACTTCGTAAATAACCTTTCTTTGAAAACTCTCAGGTGAGCGTACTGGCGAAAGGCCAGCTTTCAACGTAAACGCGAAGTAGTTAAAATGGAAGCGACTGTGGGAGATAATACAAAGTAAATGGATAATACATGAAAACTCAACCAAAATGTGCAACAATCTGTTGACACATCAGGGATGTAATTCGATCATTTACGTAGGTAAATGATCGGGGGGCGTAGCCAGAAATTTTTTTCGGGGGGGGGGGGGGGGCACCTCCTTGATTTCGGGGAGGGCACCTCATTCAAATGGTCATTTTTCGCTCTGTATGCAATGGCGAAAAAACATTTCGGGGGGGGGGGGCACGTGCCCGGTGTGCCACCCCCTGGCTACGCCACTGTATAGCATCTGCAGTGACATTGGTGCAGTGAACGTATCCAGCGGATGTAGTTGTCAGGAAGGCAGGATGGAAGTTATTCGAAAATACAACGCACACATATACAGTAAAATGTCTTTAAAGCCATAGGCGAGCGCAGGGTTTCCCTTCAGGGCGGGCAAAGGGTCGATGCACCCCCCCCCCCCTCCTTATTAGGTCAATGTATGGGGCTGACTTTGCGCCCCTTGCACCCCGAATCACAGCGCCCCCCTCCCTGTTATGTCAATGTATGGAGTTGACTTTGCTGCCCCCCCTCTTAGGTGACTAGGGGGGGGGGGGCGGCCGGCCCCTCTGCCTCCCCGCCCCCCCATGCGCACGCCTAGTAAATTATAGCGATACTTATAGCGAATTATAGCGATATCCAACGGAGTGGGACAATATACAAGGTGTTTCAATTGCAATGAAGTAACAAAATATGGTTTCCCGTCAAGTGGCGCGCCTTAGGGTTTTTTTTTTTTACATTGCGCTTAATTACTTAGTTGACTAAGATGAATTACGCAAAATTTCTAATATTCACTTTAGGGCTAAGTGTGTTTCTTCACGTTGTAGAGACGGCATTCCAAGACGACCGATCCAGCTTTTAACAGCGGAGATGTTTAAGGTCGGAGAAACTCCGTTAGTCGCGAACAAATATTACCGCCATCATGAACCGTGCCGCGCTGTCTTCGTTCTCTTCTTCATCTTCTGCTTCGCTCCCAGAACACGAGTGCTGATTTGTCCTGCGTGAGATGCAGTAATTCGGATGGGCCAGAGAATGAGTACAGAGAGAGAGAAAGAGAGAAATGGAAGAGAGACAGAAAGAGATAGAAAGACAGAGAAAGAAATAAACATAGCGAGAAAGAGATATTTGAAAAGACAGAGAGAAAGGCTGAAAGATAGAGAAAGAGATAATATAAGAAAGAGAGAGAAAGAAGTAGAGAGAGGGAGAAAGAGTAGGAAGAAAGAGGAAGCGAGAAAATAGAGAGAGAGAGATAAAGATAGAAAGAGCGAGAAAGACAAAGAACTAGACAGACAGCAAGAGAGAGAAAGAAGTAGAAATAGAGGCAGAAAAGAAATAGAAAAAAAAAGAGAAGAATAAAGAGAAACGAGGAAGGTCGCCCAGCTCCGCTCTTCCTTCAGGCTTGGCACCACCACTAGTGCGAAGCCGCCTTTGTGTGTGTGTGTGTGTGTGTGTGTGTGTGTGTGTGTGTGTGTGTGTGTGTGTGTGTGTGTGTGTGTGTGTGTGTGTGTGTGTGTGTGTGTGTGTGTGTGTGTGTTTGTGGCAGTGTACAGGGTCGTCCACTTTTAAGGTGAACACCTCATTAGTATTCAAGACTTTATAGAAGCTGACGTTTAGTAGATATAATTAGGAAAATTATTATTGCGTTTATCGACACCACACAGTAAACCACTTTACACCCTTACGGAGGCTTTACCATGTTTATAACTTACATCTTTACACACCTGAAAAGGGGCGTTTTTACGAATCAAAACACCCATAACATGGGGGGATTACCTATTTTCTAACACCCTCATTCCTGAAAAACAGAAAAATAAATCCTATCAGTCAAAGAAAATCCAATCCTGCATCAGCATCGAAGGACACAATACCGCACATACACACCCAATTGTACGCACAAACCGTAATCAACCATAGGCGTGCGCAGGGTTCCCCTTTAGTGGGGGTGAAGGTTCATCGCAGTGCCCCCCCCCCCCCCCCCCCCATTAAGTCATAGTATGGGTAAGATTTTGCACCCCCCCCCCCCCCCCCCCCGCCCTTATAATATGACTAGGGGTGGCGGCCCCATTTTGGTTTGGATATACACTTGCCAGTTCAGCCATGTGTAAATATAGACATCAATTGATGGAACATGCAACCAACCAGGTTATTATTTCTTGCGATTTCCATCCCAGGAGCACCATCATAATCATCATTGGGAAGTACAGCTAAGCTCAAATACCGGTGATTTATTCGATGTTTTATTTTTAAGCTAAATGTCCACCTTTGTTTAGCTTCATAGGCATTTCCTTTAAGCATTTTGGCCCACCCCCCTTGGTGGGTGAGCGCCACCGTGAGGAAGTCATCATTATCATCATCATCAGCTACAGCTGGTGAGCAGGGCTAGGCTAGCTAGGCTATCAGCTCATGATCACGGCTACTTCGACTGAGGCGGTAGCCAACCTCCAGGCGTGAACACCATGGTCTAGGAAATAAAACTTAATTAGATCAATCTCTCTCTTGACAGACACCACCGGTTTTTCCAGAAAAAAAAAAGAAAAAGTTTTAGACGTTTGAATTTTATACAGGTTGTTATCCTTTCAGTGGAATCTTCATACACATCAGAAACTTTCACTTTCGGTACGAAATCCCTGGGATGCAAGCCGAAGGTGGTTGAATAAAAACTGTGGGTTCCGGCATTCTTTGATACTCGAGCTGATAAATCAGCCATTTCAGGTAAATGTTCGTGTAATTAAACGACTAATCGCTCTTTAAAGACTTCATACATCTAAGATATGGCTGGAATAAACAGTGGCGTGTATCTCGGCAGTTAGAAGTTTGTTACACCGGATCACGCCGTAAAATTCCGCAATTGAATTATTACTTACATAAAACTGGGCTCAAGATATCCCCGTTTTGCATGTTTTGCAACGAAACCGAAACAGTAGACTATTCCTTTTTATTCTGTCGCCGATATTCTAATAAGAGAAAAAAGATGCCTTGTAGCTCACCCTTCAGAAGATGGGATTAACAATAAATGTCGCAGTAATTTTATTATTTGGCCGCCCTACATTAGGTTATAGCCTCAGGAATGTCTGCTCTGCTGCGTTCGACTACACTGGGGCAGCTACGCCGACTGAGGAAACAGCGGAGCTGGCGGCGTTCCCCTCCTTGTTTCCTTTTCCTCATCCTTACTTCCCTTTCCCACCCCTTGCTACACTATACTATACATGGCTATGCTGGACTCCACCCTGTCCTATACACTATACTATACTATATAAGAATATGCTATACTTCGCACTCTCCCCTCCTCCTTTGGATCCTCCTCCCCCTCACCCTCCCCTTCCCCACCCCCTTGCTATGCTATACTATACTATACAAGAATATGTTATGCTCTACTAGCGTGCCTGTATAGCCGAGTGGGTACGACGCTCGCCTTCGGATCGGGGGGTATGCGTGTTCGAATCCCGCCCCGCCAAGAAATATTTTTTCGCCAAGAATTCCTCTCTTTCTCTTTCTTTCTCTCGCTTTGTACTCGTTCTCTGACCCATTAGAGTTAATGCATCCCACGTCGGACAAATCGGCGCACGTGCTCTGAAAGGGGAGCAGAAGATGAAGAAGAGGACGAACAGGAAGAAGAGAGCGAAGAGAGCGTGTACCGGTTCATGATGATGATAATTTCCTGTTCTCGACTAACGGGGCTTCCCCGAGCTTAAACAGTTCCGCTGGTTAAAAGGATAACCGTGTTAGTATATTTTTATTTCTTCATATGCTTGGTTCGAAATCCGCCATTGTCGTAGTCATAAACCCCATCTGATAGTCTGACCGCTTGCTCGTTAAACATTTTCATTTATTGGATGTTTTACTGTTAGTCTAAATCTTCAGTGTTTCGTCGCTTCATAGTGTTTTCAGTGCTTCGTCGCTTCACCTTAAACACCTTGGCGCCCGGTTATTAGCCCATCCCCCCTTTGTGGGTGAGCGCCGTCAGGAAGAGGAACATCATCATCATCATCGTCGTCGTCGTTGTTCTCGTGCTGAGCGCGGGAGCGCGAGCTTCGTGAGGCGAAGAAGAAGTCGTGGCACGCGAGAAGCGATCATCCTGTCGGCTTCCTCAATGACGGACTCGGACCCTTCCTCACGGGCCGGCGCACCGAGCCCCGCGGTTCCCCCCAGCGAGGCCCAACTCCGCCGTTGCCGCCGTGCTGTAAGCTATCTTTCTCGTCATGTGTGGGCAGCCGTTTTGCGTGTCGTACAGATGGACTGCGTGCGCTTCCGGGACAAGCTAAGTCCGGCGAGCTTGCGTCCTTCACCACATAATCGTTCGTTTGCTGCGTTATACTGTTACACGAACAAGAAACGGAAGGACGAGATTCGCATGTCCGCAGTATGTGTGTCTGTTGTTTCCATTAACATTAGGAAGGTGTCTGAAGTATAGGCTAAAAATGCTGATCACATAAAAAAGAAAAGAGCAGTAAAGTTCCATTATGCAAAAATTCAAGGGCATTTTAAAGGAGTACTGACACGATTCTGAGGCACCCCAAAAGGGAACTCTATCGTTTCCATAGTGTGCACTGTCATCGCTCTCCACACACCGGAGCCACACAACGCGTACAAAATATTATACATTGATTTTAAAGTTCGTCGCCCAGCATCTGCAAGCCAGCCCCACCGCAATGGACATTATCATGACAAATCAACACAGCTCACTGGGTTCGCGAAATTTGCGTCCTGCGCATACAACCTAAGTCGCAGAAATCACTCTCAGAGTCACTGGACGACAATTCACTCATCGTTGTTTACGTGAACCACGTGCGACTGACAGCAAACAGGCAACTGTTGCTAGTCATTGCTAGTATGTCGCGAGTTGCAGTCTTCCCGTGACGTCAGAGCAGTCTTGACACGTCACTGCGAAGCCACCCTCTCGATACCGAAACCGAAATTGCTGTTTTAAGGTAGCGGTAATAAAAATATATTCGATGCATTCCCATGCACCGCGACACTCTTTTTAGGGTTCTCGACACCCACGTTTTTATTTAGAGCAACAACCCGAAAATATTTAAAATTCGTGTCAGTACTCCTTTAAGGCACAAGCGGCATCATTAAATCTACAAGCGGCAATACCGTAATATCACAGGTGCCTTAAACAACACTCCTTTGTCCCAGAAGCCGTTAAATATTTTTATCCTTTTAGCTAAAGAAGTAATGAAAGCATAAACTTCCAACTTCGAATACAAGACAACACGGGATCTGTTTTTTTAAGCGACGTCTTCTGTGCTAGCGTGTATTCACGCCGTACGTGATGCTTGCCAAGCGCTATTTCTTCCAGCGGGAAAGCTTACTTTGTAGTGATCCATTGTAGTTGGGCATAAAAACAAGGTCGGTAAAGTTGATAACTGGGTCACTTAGCCTTTGATCACACTAACTACGGGGGGCCACTCCACAGACACGAGTTGGCCATATTTTGCAGAATACCGCTTTAACAAGCCACTGCGCCTTTTAACAGTAGAGCTGTTTAAGCTTGGCAATACTACGGAATCGTCCGCACATAACTGGGCGAGTATGCGCCACAGAAAGAGGGTATGTGCCAAGCCGCTCCCAGCATAGCATAGCCGTGCATGGTATAGTATAGCCAGGGGGGTGGGAAATGGAAATGAGAGTGAGGAGGAAAGAAAGAAGGGAGAGATGAAGCATTGCATAGCCTTGTATAGTATAGTTAAGCAGGATATGGAAAGGTAACCGAGGGTGAGGAGGACTGACGATAGGGTGCGGAGGGTGTAAAGGAGGTCAGAGGGTAAACGATAGCATAGCCATGTACAGTATAGCATAAGAAAGGGTGGGAAAGAGAAGTTTGGGCCAAGCAGCTCCTAACGTAGCATATCCATGCATAGTATACCAAGGGGGGTGGAAATGAGAAGTGAGGGTCAGGAGAAGGGAAAGGAGAGCGGTGAGTGTAAAGCATAGCATAGCCTTGTATAGTATAATATTGCCAGGGGGTGGGAAAGGGAAGTGAGAGTGACAAAGTGATGTGCGGGTGATCAAGAGGGACTAGAGGAGGGGAGAGGGTAAATTGTAGCATAGCCATATATGTATAGTATAGTATAGAAAAGGGTGGGAAAGAGAAGTGAGGGTGAGGGGGCGTGAGATGAGGGAGAGACAGAGGAGGAGGGAAAGGCCACCAGCCCCGCATTTTTTTTGTCTTCACACCACTTAGTGCTTAGCTGCACTAAAATTTGGGGGGTAACGAAAAGGGGAGGCATGCTCGCAGCCAGGGCTGCTGTGCCCATCCGCTTGAAATTTTGAGATAGTCCCGCTAAACTCGCGAATTCCATGGAACACCCTTTTTACAACTTCTGTAAAAAAAAAAAAAAAAAAAAAAAAAAAAAAAAAAAAAAAAAAAAAAAAAACACCCATCCGGAAGAATTCGCCTTGAGTACACACCCATCGACGAGGCGGCGTTCTGGGGTGACACAAGGTGACAAAAGACGCAGACGACATTGCTTCGCCACTGGACAGAACGCAAAACTAAAGTAAAATTTAAATCTAGATTACCAATGAGGAAGAGGGTCCCTGAGACGTCCGTAGAAAACGGGAAGCAGCGCGAACCACAAGAGAACAGGACAGAGACGGACTAAGCGATTAGTCCGTATCTGTCGTGTTGTCCTATGATTCCCGCCATTTCTCGTTTTCTACGGCCATGTACGAACAGGCTCAAATAAGCACTCTATTGCACTGAGGCGTGTACTCTCGTCTGTCTGCGCTGATCAGTACGAAAGAAAGAGGTCACTTGAACCAGTTGAGCATCCTTCTTTAACTCAGTCACGTACGCCTTGCGCATGCGTATATAGGCCTTCTTTTGCGTGTGCAGGCTGGAAGTCCCCTGGGAAGTGTCTCGCCCTGGTGGTGCTCGTGGCGGTAGGGTCTGTGCGCGGGCTTGTCGCTGGCGGTGCACGCACTGTGGACGCGCTACTCCGACCACGGTTCCTGGGCGGCGGCCGAGGCCCGGCTCTCCAGCAGCGGCGACTTCCGCTCCTACGCGGCCGCAACCGACGCCGTTCAATGCGCGCCCGTCACGAGGTATAGTGCGCGCTTTTGCTGCACTGCAAGAGCCATACGCTATAGGTGGCTTGCACTGACGTCATGTGGGAGACCATATGGGAAATTTGCATGTCATGCGGGAAATTTCCATGTGGGAGACCGCGTGGTGGGCCGCAAATGTCGCGTGCAGATTTTTTTAAACAACGGAGCTGTTTATGCCAGCTGTCGCTTGCAATCCGCGAACAAAAAGCTATCATCATCATGAACCAGCACGTGCTATCTTCGTCCTCTACTTCATCTTCTGCTTCGCTCCCAGCACACGTGCGCCGATTTGTCAGGCTTGGGATGGAATAACTCTAAGTGAGAGAACGAGTATAGAAAGAGAAAGAAAGAGAGAAAGGAAGAGAAAGAGAGAAATTCTTGGCGAAAAGATTCTTGACGAGGCGGGATTCGAACCCGCGTACCCACGATCCGAAGGCGATCATCGTAACCACTCGGCTATTCCAGGCACGCTGGCAGAGCGTAACATAGCCTTGTATAGATAGTATACCAATGGGTTGAGGGAAAGGGAAGTGAAGGTAAAAAGGAGGGAAAGAGTAAAGTATAGCATAGAAAACAGAGATAGACATAGAGAGAAAGAAAGGGAAGAAAAAGAAAAAGAGAAGGAAAGACAGAGAGACTATCAAAGAGAGAAATATCAGTATAGAGAGGAAGAGATAGAAAGAAAAAGGAAACGAGAAATTGAGAGAGAAAGAAAGAAAGGGAAGATAGAGAGACAGGAGCGAGAAACAGAAATAAATATATATGTAGACAGAATGAAACAAATAGAAATAGAGACAAGGAGGACATAAAAAAAATTACACCATCTCCCGCTAAAGGGAACCATGTGTAGATGTGAAGCAGCGGGCGCTAACGCTTACATTGGCGGTGGCGTTGACGCTGGTGCTCATCGCACGTTGCGCAGGACAGAAAACTGGGGAGGCGCAAAGCACGCAGTGATGGAGCGGTGTTTTCTACTGGAACATGCCAATCGCTACTAATGGGCAATGAGAGACAGAAGACTCCGACAGGACACAGAGACCCGCAGTCCGCTTTTAGTTAACGCGCACGCTGCGAATTTTTATTGTTCAACAACGCACAGGAGAAATCTCCCACCGGCACCACCTTGGAGGTCAAGATCCATTGCTATATATACGGGGTGGCCAGTGAACGGTTGTGCAGCGCGAGCAGTCTGTTTTTTCAAGCAAACTCGCTAGCAGATGCTGCCGGCGTCGGCGTCACTTGAGGCGAGAGAGGGGGGTAGCGTAGGAGAGGAGAGAGAGTGGGGGACGCGCATGCGCAGTGGGAGTATGGACGCCGCGGGCAGGGGACGCCTAGAGGAGAGAGGGGGAGCGTAGGAGAGGGAGAGAGAGGGGGGACGCGCATGCGCAGGTATGGACGCCGCGGGCAGGGATGCCTAGAGGAGAGAGGGGGGGGAACCCGGGAGGGGAGAGAGGAGAGGAGGCGCATGCGCAGTGAGGGGTGTGGTTGCCGCGGGGATGTTTAGAGGAGATAGAGGGGGAGAGGAGGTTTTTTTTACTTTTTTTGAAGGGTTTGCTATGCGCAGTGGGTGGTCACGCCGGCGCACCCCCCACCACCACCACCGGATTAAGCTTCGCCATAAGATGCTTCACATCTAAAAAGAAGAGAAATAGAAAAAGAGGAAGGAAGCACGAGAAAAATAAAGAGAAACAAAGGCCGCCCAGCTCCGCACTTCCTTCAGGCTTGGCGCCACCAGTGCGAAGCTGCCTTAATTTCTTTTCGTTATTCGCGCACAAATGCCAATAACGTTTCGGCCGCGTCGTCGCCACATTTAAGCGTGTCAAGTGCAACGTAATGATTACGTTGCAGTTGACGTCATCAAAGCCGTCATGTTGGAGCACGAGTACCTTAAAGGGACACTAAAGAGCAAAACGATTTTTCCCGTGTTAGTACAGTACAATTTCACAAACCCGAAAACACCACTCTTGCCGCGACACGACGCTTGGTAAGGGAGAAGACGCGCGGAAAGAAAATGCGGGTGGCGACGCCACCTTGAGGTCCCTGAGACCAAACACCGTGACGTCAGAGATTTTGAAGGCGTCTTCTGGGTCCTACGTAGCTTCTAATCGATAAAAATGAAGTGCATTGTCATCTGTGGGTGCCATAGACCTAGCATACGAAGTTTCAGAAAATTTCATCCAGCCAGTGTCGCGAAAATACGAAAAATACATTTTGAAATTTTTGACGTGACGCTTGGAGATTTCGGCGCGAAAATTTAAAAATGAAGCTTCAACTTTGATTTGCTCCGCTAATAATGAACTTATGATTGTGAAACATGTGGCATGAGAGTTCTCAGAGTGGAGTTTGTCACTCTAAACCAAGCCATCGTTTCTCTTTAGTGTCCCTTTAAGAAGCTGTGTCCATGACGTCGCGTTTAAGCTATATATAAGAACCACGCTCATTAAACATTCAATCGCTACTCTCGCGATATCAAACGAAGCTTTAAAAATGTTATTCGCACTTATTAACTTCTTCTCCGGCCTTTATGACGGTAACCTTGGCACATTTACTGACGAAAGTTGTACCCGTCACTCCCACGCCTTGAATGCAACACATTTCTTGGCTCGTACTAATGCATTCAAATAGTTTTTCTCACGTGCAATAGAGATTTGGAATCCTCGCCGCGGTAACATTCGCTCCTTACTACTAAAATATTTTTAGCTGCAATTGAAGAGCACCTTACCGGCATGTATACTACATTTTTATTACTGTTATCTTCTGTGAGTATTTGTTTAACCATTAGTAGTCTTTTCTTGCATTTTTGTTTGTATCACTAGCATTATATAACGTTTCCATACCTACTGTAACCCTAAATAGGGCTGCAATATGAATGAATGAATGAATGAATGAATGAATGAATGAATGAATGACAGCAAAGTGGACTTCTGGTGACTTCTATCGCTCATTACTTTATTTATTATTTTCAATTCAGTGGAGTTTCTCCTCACCATAGCGGAGCAAATTGAATAGTGAAGTCTGAGTTTAACAGTGAAGTTATATTCGGCGTGAGAAAAGTAAACTAAACGTACTTTAGTAGAGCAAATGCGAAATCTATTGAACATTTGGATGCTATCCAAGCGCAGCGTCATCATCATTATCCTCATCCATCATCGTAATGATAATTACCTTAATTTACGCCCGCTGATAGACGAAGGCCTTCTCCAGTGATGTTGCATTAGCTAATTCAGGCTTAAAGGGGCCCTGCAACACTTTTTGAGCATTCTCAGAAAACGCTGCCGATCGGTAGTCCAGGCTCTCGAGAACACGCGAGCCAAATATTATAGCGCAGCACGCGGCGTGGAATTCACAATAAATTCTCAAAGTCAGCCAGAAATTGCTTTCTCTTCTCTCGACAAATGACGTTGCGTACCCAAAAATCACTCGTCACCGACGAGAGATTTTTTTGTATCAGCCATTGGCTGATTTGAGCATGGCGCGCTCGGTAGTTACAGAGGCCGCCGCGAGAGGCCGCGACTTGTCCACGCGTGCGCGCGCGATTGCAATGAAAATTTGCGTATTCGAACAAAAAAAGAAAGAGAAAAAAGCGCTCAAGATCACGAGGCGCGCGTGACGTATTTTCTTTCCCCGTGCCATCCCTCCCTGCTTAGCTTCCAGCGCTTTCGACGGGACGAGAGAAGAGAGAATGCAATTGCAGCGTGCGAGAAATCTTTGTAACTCCACTCGTACTGGACGGATTCCAAAAATTTTTGCGGCGATGAATTCGTGAGACAATAAGCTCCTTTAGTGAATCCATTCCATGGCTACTTGGAAAAGTGTTGCAGGGGCCCCTTTAAACGAGAAAGCTTTCTTATATAGCCACCTTACCTGATCATCGACCACCCTCGACTGTGTTAATTTATTGGCACCAATTTTGCGAACCTAACGGATCACTGGGTGTCATTATTTGTACAAAAAATGCAGGAATGAACTTCCACACAGACTGGTGGCACCCAATTGTTTTTCCTACTGCAACACAATAAAATCAAATCACTTTGTTTCCGAGAATACCAATTACTGAAGAAGCTCATTGGCCAAAGTCTGTTTTGAAAAGCTTGAATACGCCAATGAACCGTTTATAAGACAGTTGGGACACCAAAAGCACTAAACAAGAAAAAAACTAACATAAAAAAACTTTCAGGACGCTAGGGCTTCGCCCGATTACGCGACAGCGTAATCGGGCCCCGTGCGCAACGCCTTCTCAACTGCTAGCCTAAATTCTGTGCTCGGTGGATTCCTCAACCAAGCCGCAAGAAGATGAACGTCTGTGCGCGTAACATTGGCCGTTTAAAACTAATCCTATAGAATGCCTACTGCAAGTACAGTTGCTAAGTGCCCGCTACGTCATAATTCTTCCTTTTGCGAATCAGCGAAGGGCTCACTGCGCGTACGACACGCGAATCTACGCAGCTGTTCACTTTATTGATGCCTTTGCTGATGACAAAATATGCCTGAGCGCTTTGTAACGGGTGGGTTCTTAAAACACCCACTCTTTGCGCAAATCGCATGTTTTGACGCCTGGCGGGATTCTATGCTTCTGCCACGCAATATTACATGCGTTAAGGAGACTCCTCCCACTACATGACATTCTGATAGCGTTCTTTTTTTCTTTTCGGAAGCAATTTCAAGCAGTGGCGTGGCTCTGGGGTCGAACACCTGCTTGCCATGCAGAGGGCCTGCTTTCGATTCTCACTCGAGCTAAATATTTGTATTGTTTCTTTTATTGCATCTTTCTCAATTTTTCGCTCACGGACAGCGCTGATCTTCAGCTCGCAACCAGCGACGTCGACACTGACGCCGGAATCCCTGCGAAGCGAGTTCTTTAACGCTACCGCGTTAAAATGCTAATATACAACACCACTGATTTCGTAGCACTACATGGCACCAGCGCAAAGGTCTAATAGGCATCCTCTTCACAGTACATCACGCATCCATTCCACAAGAAATAGGTTAAGTACCCAAGACGATCTAGAAAAAAGAAATGATACAACCCAGAGATTAATAAAGGTGTCGCCTCTAAGCATCCTTGTATTTCCTTTCCGTCGTTTTTCTTAGTTCATCGATAGTTTATTTATTTATTACGTGCAGGTTCATCTTTGAGCGCAACGGGTCGGTGGCAGACGCGGCGATTGCGACATTCCTTTGCGCATGCGTCGTGCTTCCCCACGCTGTCGGTATTGGCGGCGGATTCATTGCGCTCATCTACGACAGGTCGAGTATCCTTTCTAGCATCTTTCTTTACCTGACGTCGCTTAGTGTGCCCGTTGTGCCTCAAACTGAAAGCAACGCGCATCGCAGGAAAGAGAATGCGACCCTTGTTCTGGATGCCCGCGAGGTGGCCCCCTTGGCAGCCAGGCCGGACATGTTCATTCAGAACACGGAGGAGGCGGTCGTCGGTAAGCGCTCTCTTTGCCGCAAAGCTCTGATAAAGCAACTGACATGGTAGGCAAATAGAGCGCACACTTCATGAAAACAAACACAAAAGGAACACCAGGCACACGTGCATGGTTCCTTGAGTCTGTCTACGTGAGGTGAGCGTGCACTGTATTTGTCGCGTGATGACGAACAACCAGTGAATGAAGGAGGGGAGATTGAACGAGGGCTCGCTTCTTTTCTTAAACACAACCTAACGAAACCGACAGACATTGACGCCAAGGAAGGTATAAGGGACACCACTTGTATGTGTTAACCCGGTTTTAACTGTTGTTTAGTAGTTATGACGTAAATGGAAAGGAATTAAAGTGGATGGAGAATCAACATGCAGCAGGTAGGGGACCGAACCTACAACCTTAAAGGGACACTAAAGGCAAATAACAATTTACGTCAGAGTGAAAGATCAATGTTTGGGAATGTCTAAAA
>JALIZH010026135.1:0-28959 GCA_030522465.1 Rhipicephalus appendiculatus
TATTTGCGTACCGTATTTCCGTAACTTGCTAAAAGACCCTAATAAGTAGTATACGGAAAGCATGGTGTTCTACCTGAACCCATGACCATAGGCGAGCGCAGGGGGGGGGGGGGGGGGGGGCCTTTCTTCCCTCTCTTCACCTAAAAGGGAGGGGCCTCCCTCCCCTCTTAGGTAGAGAGGAGTATATATAGCCTCCTCTATACTTTCTGTGCCCGTCAAACGTTCCCTCGGCGACCGTCCTCTTTCCCTCTCACCCACGATGGCATTACGCTACATTCCACTATGGCGCGCCGCCACCTACGTTGGGCTTGGGTTTGGTGGCTTGAGGCGCTCCTGCCAGTGTATCGCACGCTGCCGCGTCTAAGCAATCGCGCTTGCGATGTTTCCTTGCTGCTGCGATTCTTTGTTGATATACCCGTAAGCGTTTGTAGCCATCCTGGCCGGATACCTGGAACGCCAGTGCTGAAGCGGCTGCCCTGCCCTTCGCAAGCAGCTAGGCGTTGGATGTCCTGTGGTTGTGCGGCAGTGAATAGGCGCCCGTCGGCTAGCTGTTGCCTACATTCAGTGTTGTCGGTAACGCGTTACTTTTTTCGGTAACTTAGTAACGTACTCGTTACAATTTCGGAACTGTAATGGGTAACGTACTTGCGTTAACATTTTTCGGTAACGTGAGGCGTTACGTTACTCGTTACTTTTTCTACAGTGGCTACTTTTTCATCGTGTAGGTGCCATTTTCCCAGTGCTCACTCCGTCGAATTTTTCTGTCGCAGCGTCGGACTGCTGTCGGCCTGCCAAGCGTGGACAGCGCGGGTGGAATCGATTTTGCTAGTGGGAATTGCGGGTACAAATTTCTTAGAACGCGTCGAATCCCTACGGGGATGCAGGCCCGTAGCCAGAAATTTTTTTTCGGGGGGCGCCCACCTGTTCAAAACCTTGAAAACCACCTATTTTCATTATTTATTCTCGGTAAAACACCCCCCTCCATCCGAATTTCGGGGGGGGGGGCCTAGCCCCCCCCCCCCCCTGGCTACGGGCCTGCGGGGATGGCTGGCCTTCGCCACACAAAGCTTGAAGAAAGCCGAGGAACTGTACGAACATGCTTTTCGTGGAAGAGGATTGTAGCAGGTGGATTGCTGGCACTTGCTCCTTTCCGTGCGTGAAAGACAGGCCGCCCAAAGGGAAAGCGCATGGGCTGGCTTACTCCATACCACGGGCTGACTGTGACGCTTCGTTCGTGGGCCAAGCAAAAACTTCCCCGAGAGGCTGCGGAAACATAAAAACGACGTCCTCAAGTTCGAGTGTCGTAAAAATACACTCGCTGAACATAGCTTGGTGAACGACCACCGCATCGAATTCCAGTAACCACAGGTGCGCTGCCGATCGCGAGTCTGCCTCAACGGCATTCTGCACATCATGGAGAATAGGCGAGACCCCATGGCAGGAAGAAAAACTCTTAAAAAGAGTGCCACTGGGACGCGAAACGTCGACTTTTTCCTTGAAACTCAAAAAAAAAATTTTTTTTTTACTAGCTATTTTTTTTACTAGAATGGGCCTTTCTGCGTAGGTAGTCTCCGCATGCGCGCCGGCGTCGATAAGGCACGCGCACTTTTTGGTGGTCAAAATGCGACGACAGGTGCGGACCAAAGGACATGTGGTGTCACAGACGTGCAAATGTCGCCCCTCCCCCCCCCCCCCCCGCCTTAAAAAAAAGAAAAAAATGGGCGTCACTGCAGGCCTCCGCGATTGCCTACTAGCGCATGGCAAGCAATTTCGGATGACAAGGGCCATCGATATTGACGATCTCCACTGGAGGTGCTGTTCGGGCCCGGAATAAGGCAAATTACTGTAAATTTTTTAGAGATAAGTGATGCTTTCCTTGCCGATAGCGCGGAAGATTGAATGTCATGTTGTGTAAACTGTCACGTTGAGAAAAAGGACTTCATCATGTGCCACAGGGTCAGAAGCCATCACGTGTAACATTTGTAAGGTCCGGTACATTTGTACAAATAATTCTCGTTAAATGAGAATTTTGCGTATAATCTTTGTTTGGGTTTCAAGTTTTATGTGAAACATAAATTTGAGATTAAAAAATTGTTATTGTGGATTCCTGCAGCAAACACACATTTATTAAAATTTGATTGGGAAGTAACAGCAGACGTAACGACCGTTACTTTTTTTTCGGTAACTGTAACGGTAACGCGTTAACTTTTTTTTGTAGGTAACGTAGGGCGGTAACGCGTTCCTTTTTAGTTAGAGTAACGAGTAACGTATTTAGTTACTTTTTTTCGGTAACGCATACAACACTGCCTACATTGCAACCGAATGGTGACAGGTGTGTGTGTGTGTGCCTGCAGGAAAGGTTTATAATCTGCAGGATCTCGTAACACCTTGGGAACCCGAAGGTGCATGACGCGACCTGCCACAACTCTAGTTAGATCGGAGAACCACCTATTTTTGTGTCACCATGGACTTTGCTTGCTCCACCACGTTTCCCGCTTGCTTGGCATTACAGCTTCAAAGGTTTACCCGCCAGTGAGAATACCATGCCTTCATTGCAGTTAAGGATGGCGGGTCAATGCGATTACCTTGCAATGGCAGGAACTGTGTGAGAGATTCTGCTGTTTCTACATCCTCGCAATATTGAGCATGGTGAGTGGTGGCAGATGTGAACAAGTGCATGTGTTGTGGCGTGTGCCAGGGTGTCGTGTCATCTGACAGTGTGCATTGTTTATGCTTATTCTGATTAGTGTGCGCCCGGGTGTCGTGTCGCCTGACAGTGCGCATTGTTTATGCTTACTATGCGTGTGACAACTGCCACTGTTTCTACATTGTCGACACATGGAGCATAACCAGTGGTGGCAGACGAACAATTGCGTGTGTGGTGGTGCGTGTCAGGGTGTCGTCTTGTCTGACAGTGCGCATTGTTTGTGGCTATTCTGCGTGGTGCATGCGAGGGTGTTGTCATCTGACAGTGCACATTGTTTAGGCTTATTCTGCGCGCACATGTGCAGAATAAATATTATTCAGTTTACTTTGATCTCTCGATTAAGCTGTCCTCCAACAAGTTCTGACTTAATGGAAGACCTTGTCTGCATTGTATGGACTCGCTAAACCAAAATCGCACAACAATTAACCCTAGTACAAGTCAGTTTTGTCACAGAAGATAGATTTTAGTATCCTGAAATGGACGGTACAAAATCATATGGCATCTGATGCGGAAAAGGTATATATGTAAGCCGTATCATACGGCATCCATAATACCATATTTCCGTATAAATGGAAGCCGTATATACGGAGGATACGGATCCGTATAATCGATATATATGGATTATGCGGATTTGTATCATGCGGATCCGTACCATGCGGATCCGCACCATGCGGATCCGCACCATGCGGATCCATATTATGCGGATCCGTATCATGCGGATCCGTACCATGCGGATCCGTACCATGCGGATCCGTACCATGCGGATCCGTAATACCACAATTCCGTATGTACGGATCCGTATCTTCCGTACATACGGATTTTTTCACTAGGGTACACGTGATAACGATGAAGTATAAGCGCGTTTCAGTGTAGCGGAATGTACCCACTACACGTGATAACGATGACGATGACGCTGATGACCATGAAGTATAAGCGCGTTCCAGACCACACATTCTCTTTCTGCCATGGACGAACACGATCGAGCTTCGCCCACTCATCATCATTCTCTTCGTGGATATGGCGTGATTTTTTTTTATTGTTGCAATGTGAGTTCAAATATTTACCTCAACTAACCGCCTTCTGTACCGCACGTTGCAGCCATTATGTCGGTGTGGCGGGGCTGGTCAAGCTGCAGTTATCGCAGCTTTTACCCTGCTATCTTCATAATAAATGATACTTTTTTCCCTTCTTCTTGTTGATCCTGTTATAACTGTATCGATTATGGTGAAAATAAGTCAAATCTCAAATCTCAAATCCCCGGCAGATTCGCCCACTCATCATCATTCACTTCATGGATATGGGGTGATTTTTTTTGTGAGGTTCTGACAGCACTTGTTAAGCAAAGTGTCACAGAGCAAGTTTCAACAAGCTAGAGACACGGAAAACGAAAATGTAAATGTAAAATAACCTGTGTGTTCGGAACACAAAGTGTATTCGGCCTAAGAAAGGCCTTCTTGCACGTTTGTACAAAAGACTCTAACTTTTATGTTGACAGCTACAGTTTATAGCCAACTCCAGCACAAGAAAATTGCAGCGAACGCTTGCCAGATCACGTACTTAGTAAAAGAGAGATGGAAGTTTGCGTGCGTTTGCTTATTGGTCGCACAATAGACAAAGTAATTAAAAGAAATTTGAAACAAAAGCGTTTCATTTACAGCATTCAACACGCGTGTGGCAGTTTTAGCCAATCTAGTGCATCATCACACAAAATATAATTTTATGGCAAAAAGCCACGTAATCTTTAGGGTATCTTGAAATAGTACTTATTCTGGAAGCTTGTCGCTGAGGTTGGCACTCTGGTTCAAGCTGCATTTCGTAAGTCGCACCCCACAATTCATTATTAAGCTGTGTAACGTGACTATGGACTATGAAAGCGTTACATATTACGGACGAGATAATGACATGATTGGGGTTGTTCGTAGCGTCATGATGCAATTTTGCTTAATGCTGCGCTGACAATCTCTCGTAGTGCAGCTATTGCATTTCAGAGAGAGATACCAGAATGAGCGAATTTTATTAAATGCAATCTCGTCAATAATTAGTCGGCATGGTCGGTCAAGATATAAGGACACTGTAAATGATGCGCTGATATCATGGAACCAGAGAACACCCACGCTTACTCTGCAGTGAAGGTTTATTGCAACAATGTAGAAAATCTCTGGGGACCAAGCGTTATAAATTCATATAACCCAAAGCGACAGTTATATCAGGCCGTATTCCACACTCTCAGTTTCTGCCTTTTTGAACTTCTACCAAAAGACGTGCTCTAAATTTATGAGCTGCATAATGGTGAACGAGAGCCCGCCTCGGTGGATCAGTGGCTACGGTGCTCGGATGCTGACCCGGAGGTTGCGGGTTCGATCGCGGCCACGGGGATCCGCCATTCCGCCCGACCGCGCAGGCGAAATGGTAGAGGCGCGTGTACTGTGCGATGTCAGTGCACGTTAAAGACCGCCAGACGGTCAAAATTTCCGGAGCTGTCCACTACGGCGTCCCTCATAATGATGTCGTGGGTTTGGGACGTAACACCCCACATATTAATAATAATGGATAACGAGAGTTTCCGAGATTTCACAAGCTGTCTTGTCTTTACACCGGGCTAGCACCCTAGCATCGCTGTCCTGAGAACTTTTGCTATTAGGGCAGTTTTTTTTAGTAAACTCTGAGTTTTCAGTGAGCGCTCCTCACTATAAAAAAAAAAAATGGGCATATGTGATTCCTTGGGGGTAGTCCTTGACTCGCCACTTATATGACTTTCTTAAAAGAGGCACGTCAGCTCTCTTTGGGAGCCATTATTCTCTCTTTGGAGAGTCGCGTGATCCCCAAAGAGAGTCGGCGTGCCTCTTTTAAGAGAGTCATATACGTGGCAAGTCGGACTGCGCGAAAAGAGTCACATATAGACCTCTTTTTCATGGAATGTTGTTTCCATCTTCACCTCTCACGTTTCTCGGTTTTAGCGTTTCATGTTATAATCTTCTATTGACAACTACGACAATTCTGGAGGAAAATCTTGATGCGATTTTGAAATGCACCGCGTTGTTTTATTCTACCACTATTTACAAGCTGGTTCATGAAAAAAATAGACATGCTTTTTAAGAGCAATTTATTTTAATTTCATTTCATCCCTGCCGACCGTAATGCACCTCCTAGTGTGCACGTAGCACAAGAATATGGCAACAGCCACTACTCACCACCGGTCCACCAAAATTTCCTCCAGAAAATTCCCCTTCTTTCGTTCAGCCTACCGGGAAAAAATTTCCGTGTACGTGTACTGAAAAATATGGCAATAGCCACTACTAACCTCCGGTGCACCAAAATTTCCTCGAAAAAATTCCTCCTCTTTCGTTCCATAGAGTTTCCTAAAATTAACTAGAGGGGCCTCTGGCGCTGCGATCGTTCAGCCACCATGGGAATGATGGGTAGTACACGGATTTGCCTAGTCTTCGTGTTTGCGGGCTTCGAACGCACTTGTGGCTTTGTTTATTGTTGCGCTTTCGTTTTTTTTCGGAAAAAAGAATGGACCCTTGGGAACTTCGTGAGCGTATTTGGATTCGTGAGCCAAAAAAGGTAACGGCGGTGAAGCGTAACTGCTAAACATTCGCTGAACTTCATATTGCAGCAAAGCGAATTCAGGCCACACGGAGCCAAAAGAACGAAGACTAGGCAAATCTGTGTACTACCCATGATTCCCATGCTGGCTGAAGCGCCCTGTGTTGCAGCCCCCGCAGACACTAGCGCCAGAGTTCCCTCTAGTGTATTTATAGGAAACTCTATGTTTCGTTCTGCCTAGCTGGTATGGGCCATCGTAACGGTGGAAGCCCCATTACTCACTTTCAGTCCACCAAAAATGACGAAGCTGCCCGCTAAAAGCCAAGCCAGTATGTACCAAGCAGCTCTTAGCGTGTATTTGCATTCGTGTAGCTTACTGGTATACTTTTTACTATACCATTCAGCTTGACACGGCTGACTTCCAACTGAATTTATTCACACGAATGCGTTATATAAGTATCTGCGAGAAAAGTTATAAAGAAGAACTAAAAAAGAAAAAGAAACTGATGGCAGTTTCGTACTAATGGTGCCGAGCCTGAAGGAAGTGCGGAGCTGGGCGCCCTTCTTCGGCTCACGTTAGGTTTCTCTTCATTTCATTTTTATCTTTATTTCGGCCTCTCTTTGTTTCTCCCATTCCTCTATTTTTTTTAGATGTGAAGCATCTTATGGCGAAGCTCAATCCGGTGGTGGTGGTGGTGGGCGGCGTGACCACCCTTACTGCGCATGCGCGTACCCTCTCCACGCACCTCCTCTCCTACGCCCCCCCCCTCTCCCTCCTCTAGGCATCCCTCCCGCGGCGTTTACACACCCATTGCGCATGCGCGTGCACTCCCCCCTCTCTCTCCTCTCGTACGCTTCCCCCTCTCTCTCCAGTAGGCATCCCTGCCTGCGGCGACCACACCCCACTGCACATGCGCGTCCCCTCCCCCCTCCCTTTCCTCTCCTACGCTCCCCCTCTCTCCTCTAGGCATCTCTCCCGCGGCGCTTACACTCCCATTGCGCATGCGCGTCCCCTCCCCATCTCTCCTCTCCTACGCTCCCCCTCTCTCGCCTCGCAACGCCGACGCAGGCAGCGTCTGCTGGCGAGTTTCTTGATTGAAAAAAGCGACTGCTCGCGCTGCACAACCGTTCAACACCGACGCAGACCGTGTCTGCTAGCGAGTTTTTGATTGAAAAAACCGACTGCTCGCGCTGCACAACCGTTCACTGGCCACCCCGTATATATAGGCACTGGATCTTGACCTGCAAGGTTGTGCCGGTGGGATATTTCTCCTGTGCGTTGTCGAACGATAAAAATTCGCAGCGTGCGCGTTAACTAAAAGCGGACTGCGGGTCTCTGTGTCCAATCGGAGTCTTCTGTCTCTCATTGCCCATTAGCAGCGATTGGATGTTCCAGTAGGAAACACCGATCCATCACTGCGTGATGGCGCCTCCCCAGATTTCTCTCCTGCGCAACGCCGCGATGAGCGCCAGCGTCAACGCCGCCGCCAGTGTAAGCATTAGCGCCCGCTGCTTCGCATCTACACATGGTTCCCTTTAGCGGGAGATGGTGTCATTTTTTAAGCCTCCTCTATCTCTCTTTGTGTCTTAGCCTCTCTCTATTTCTTCCTTCTTCATTCTCTCTCTGCCTTGCATTTATTCTGTTTCTTTCTTTTAACAGCGAAGCTGTTATTAGTCGAGGCTTTCATTTCTGGGATCCGTGGTAACTGCACGCGACTAAAAAGCCACCGAAACATCGCCCAATGTTACCGGTGTTGGTGTGGTTCATGTTGGCTACCCTGTGCTGCCAAACAAATCTAGCGCATTGGTGGACCTAGGTGTACCCAGAAATCGCCTAGTCAAGTTGACGAAGGGCAGGGGCACGTGAAACTTGAAGTTAGAGCCATTACATGGCGTGTCTGTTAAAACTAGCAGTTTTTCCATGTACGAATACAACCGATGAGCGAAGCTCCTGAGAAATGGGACGCAAAAGACTATGTACGTTTTAAAACTGCTGGCGGCGTCGACGCTTACATTCGGCCGCTCCAACACGTATACACGATTTTATTTTCGGTTCATGGGCGCCGCCATCTTGGACTGATAAGCGACTGTTTTGCCAGTTTTCCATGTCCTAATGTGAAATAATCATGGTCATAAAACGTTGAATGTGTCCGCCCAAGCTCTTTCGTGCGTGTGAGTTCACCGTAGCACTGTTTGCGCATTTGATACGGATACAAAACTTCAACGTTATCAGTCCAAGGTGGCGGCGTTTGAGCGCGTCTGGAAAATAGTGTATACGGCACGATCCTGTCGGCCTAGCCGTTGTAGCTCCACTCGTCGTGCTTCAACCGCAGGATCCTGTTGCCGGGCTCGTCTTGTCGCTGCTTTGGCTTTGCGTTCCGCATCCCTGCCAGACTGCTTATCGTGTTCATCATCACGTTTACGTTTCTGAGGACGACTATCAAAGATCTGTGAGCAGCCCTAACTAATCTCAAGTGGTTCCCTATTTTTATATATGTGCAAACACAGTTATCGATGAATTTTACTGTCGTTTAGTCGTTTAGGAACGCGAACTGCTTTTGCGCCGCGCGCCTTGTTTTTTTTGCGCAACACGCGCCGAACGCTGCGCGCGTTGTTTTTCTTTCTTCTTTTTTTTTTCTTGTTCTTCTTTTTTTTCACGCCGGGGCCGGCTGAGACAAAGAAAGAGGGAAAGGTAAACTAATTTGCCTCCATTTCACATGCGTTCGTATTCTCGCGCTTTGCGAATCGTGCAGACGCCACCCGCGTTCCAGCGCTCATAACGCTCATCTATCCTCCCGCGTGAGGGGGAGACGCCACAGCTGGCACCATGCCAGGGAGCTTCAACGGCGACGGCGGGGTGTGGGCTTGAGGAGCTTCGCTCCTAAAAAGATTGTGTGTATCTGTGTCCTGCTTTCTTGTGCTACCTAGCGAGTGTATGCTACAAGGTTCCTGAGATCACTAAGGATACCAGCAGTCTCAATACGGCGTCATTGTGTGCGCAGTTCTCGGTACTTTTCTCTGGGTCCGTGGTGCGCCCGAGTCACTGAGGCGCCCGTGACCAACGACGTGCCGCTTCGCGGTTCTAAGTTTTTAGGCGCGAAGCTCCTTAAGGTCGAAGCTTGTCGATCACTCCCCCCCCCCCCCCGGTGTAGCCACGCTAGTGCGATGACGATGGCGCTGCCATCATGGCACAGCACATGCAAGGTAACCATTATGCGCCATGAAGATGAAGATGACGCTGATGACGATGAAGAAAAAGCGCGTTCAAGAAAAACATATGTAACATTTTCAAGAAAAACATATATAATAGCGTTGGGGTGAGGCGCGCTGCTCAAACAAGAAAAAAGTAATAACTGTAAGAGTTATTTGTTCACGCTCGTCCAGTCTATACCTGCGACTTATTTTCGAGCGTCCTTCTTTGTGCTTGAGCAGCCCACTGAAAGTGTCGAGATGTGAACATTTTTAGTTTGCGCTTGCGTTCAGGGAGCGTAGCAGAACATGAAGGAGAGGACGAAGAGAGCGCGTGCCGCTTCACGGTGATGATTGTTTTCTGTTCGCTCTGCTGACACCAAAGTTCGGCTTAACAGCACAGCTGTTAAAATTCACCGCCACGAAAGCAGCAAAAGCACAATTAGCAATCGCAGTGGCCTGCGAGCACTGAAAAGAACTTTCAGATGAACACGTTGCCGAATATTTTTATACCGGTGGGACACAGCGTCCACATGCCGTATGACGGTCACTCTGCCTTGCTTTTCAGCGGTAGTATGTTCTGTGTCCCCATCAGTACTCCTACCCTTCATTTTCGTTACAATGCATCAGTTACAAAAGCGAGCAACGTGTCTGGGTTCCCTGCCTTTTGCAGGGCACCTCGACTGTGACAGCAGATCTTCCAAGACGTGCTAGCGGGACCCCTCCAAAGCCTTCAAAAAATGACTGTACAATAGACATCTTGACCACTTTCTATAAGCCCGTGTGAACGAAATAATATACCTGTGGCCATACTCTGTGTCGCATGACTTTTAGAAAATAGGACAACGTGTTAATGCGAAAGTTCTTTTGAGTGTTCCCTACAAATTGTTCCAGCTGGCAAATGGGACCTGTCCCGTAAAGAGACGTGTGAAGCCATGTGCTAAGAAACACAAAGCACAGTTTGTTCACCGTGTTTAAGCCGTTGTGCACACGATCTCCATGTCTTATGTGGCATGTTATGTGGGCCAGATGGGCACGCGTATGAACATGCGCTTGCGTGAACATTCCAGCAATGTACGTAATCGTGAAGAAGACGTCCTGGCACTGCTTGTGAACACGTGTGGGTGTACTCCACAATTCTAGTGGACCGCAGTTTTCAGTAAAATGAAGTGTGAGCAAGCGCGCATCATCAGTGAGGCAGCTAAGATGTTGCAAGACAGGAGCGAGTGCGTGAGTAAACCGCAGGTCACGCTATCGGCCAGGCAGCTCTGAAGCTTGGAACGAGGTGTTGCGCCGGAGGCCACTGTGATTTCTAACGGTGGTTTTGCGGTTTTCGTGCAGGGCTGGCAAGAGACAGTGAGTGAAGTGTTCTACAATACACACATCGAACTACATCTGTTGGAAGCCTCAAACAGAGATACTGAGATACGTATGTTTTCGATGTAATGGGATATATCGGAGAAACATTTGGAACAGGACGAACTATATATTCCGGAGCACAGATACAGGGATACAGATACAAGTACACACATACTGAAATGCATTTTTACTTCGGCGATGATGACGCTCCGCCAAGACGTTTATTAAGTTCAGCATTGTATTGTGAATGATGTTGCAGTGTATTGAAGCTTGCAAGCAAATGCCTCGAAAACTTACGAACACCACCGAACTTACATTTATTTTACGATGAAGTGCAGCTTGCTGAGAATTTTTTTTTTTTTGCGTTGATTGTACTTAAGCAACTGTACCTTCTGAAAGTGGTCGTCTTCCAGAGAGTGTTGGTTCGGTCCCAACACAAGACCCACGAACACTGCAGTCGAGCATTATTTCTTGTTATAACGAATAAATACCACTTTCGTGGTCGGAAATTCCTGTAGCATTGCGATATCTCTTCTCGGGACCATTCACCACCCTCCCTGTGTCGCCTACCGGCGGTGCTCCTTTGCTTGGCTAGCACAGAAGAAAGTGTTCCTTTGCCTGTTAAGTGACGAAATACCAGTCTCCTGCACAGTATCGCGATACAATCCATACATCGTAAAAATATTGCACTACCAAAATACAAATGCGTTTTGAAAATGTATCTCTAAAACACCTATACCGATAATGAATGACACCTTTAAGACCATCGCGATACGAGAGTATTGCGATACTCAGCAGCCCTGCTTAGTGGCACTGCGTTCTATCTATCTATCTATCTATCTATCTATCTATCTATCTATCTATCTATCTATCTATCTATCTATCTATCTATCTATCTATCTATCTATCTATCTATCTATCTATCTATCTATCTATCTATCCCTCAGAGAGCACCCGGTTTTAGCCATCCCCGAACATTCTAAATAAAAAATTATGCTTAATTTTGGTTTAAGCTCCTCAGGACCTTTCATTAAAGTTCTTGACTGGCTGACTGACTGACTGTACCGGAGGTCATAACAGGGATTTGCCCAATTTCTGTGGCACATAGTCGCAAGGAGCTTTGTCTAACCTTGACCGCCTCCTTAGATAACTCCACTGTTAAGATTGCTGCCAATGGTTGCCACATCAGCTGGTACTCGCGATATCCAGAAAAGTTACTCAGAAACGCTTTGTCCTTTCAGCACTTAGGCCATGAAGCGAGCCGCTGTACTTCTCGTCCTATCTGTGACCGTCGCACAATGTTCCGAAGACGTGGCAGGTGGGTGGGTAGAACAGGATCCAGAAAGTGACCCAAAGTATATGGAACTCGCTCACTTTGCAATTGGTCAATTCACCCACGAACTATCTCACTACCACGCTGTACTGAAGCTGCTGCAAGTAAAGACACAGGTGAGCTCAATTATTTGACTACGCAGAGAATGACCGTATGTTTGTCGGGTGATCACGTCCTAGTCGCTGGCGCGGAAGTCCCAGAACGTAGTCTATGGCAGCTCAGTTATTGACCTGACGAGAGGAATACGCAGCCCTAACGCGACGCAGGCGTTCTGAGAATGCAGAACTGGTGGAGGAAGAGGCCATAGCTCCATGAGCGGATTAGTAGAAAGTTAAACAGAGACCTTATGTACAAGTCAATAGGTGGTCCAGCTTGACTTTCGCCTACATCTCAGGAAGTTCTATGCATGCCACCTAAGTTTTTTATTGAAACGGACGACTTTTTTTGTTCTGCTGTCACACTATTTTCATATACTCCGACGCGTTTTTCGTAGTGGGCTCGCTAAATATTGTTTACTTATATTATTGCACCAGTTGCTGTAATGAAAAAAAAAGAAAAACATTCAGAATCATGCCAAGCCATTAAAAAAAAAGAACAGGTATGATCACATGTTTAACGTGGTGATACTTCCGAATTCCAAGCAATTTCTGAGAAAAAAAATTAGGAAATTACGTACAGATTACAATGACACTGTGTTCACGCGATTTTGAAAACGGGATTTCAATCGTTGCGTCACGCAAACGACTAGAACCAATAAATAGACGTCAGACTCTGCCCAGGCGGCGCTGCGAAAAACGCCGCCACCAGCGCTCTCATCGCCGCCCTGGCCATAACTGGGTAGTGCAGAGAGAGCCGTCCGCAAGCGAATGTGCGTAGGCCACTATAAAATCCCCCCTCTTTCACTCGTGTTGAGGGCTGTTTCCTGAAAATCAAGGACCTGGAAAGCTTCTTCTGTCAATCCACCCTCGCTTCAGAAAAGTAGGAAGCTCATCAAAGTGAACTGCGGCTACAATGCAAAAGATGTTTCAGTTATTTCGGCGTGCTGCACTCGCAAGCGCAAGCGAGCATCGCATGACATCGAGTTCGAGGCATTCCGACGTGCGTTCTGTAACCCCTAATTGCGTTAAATTTGGGCATATACATAATGTCAAAGCGATGAACTACGTACACGAGCAATGTTTCTTACGATCAGTGGTACAAAGCTCGCTTTATCAGGCACAAATGGTCCCGGCGATTTTCGCCTTTGCAGTTGCATTCTCCATCCATCTCTCGCTTCCTGTGCGTTGAACTGTTTTATTACGCATCCTCGAATGTACTGTTGAGGGTTGTCTTCCGTTTGTATATACCGCAAATGGTGATACGTGCGTGTCCACTTTTTCGGTGTACAACGAAAGGCAAAACCGTGGCCTCCGAGATAGCTCCGGCAATCGCGAAGACCACGGGCAAGAAAAACCTGACGGTGGTCACGACGTACATTTTGTGATTTACTTGTGTGACGCACGTGTTAGCATTTGCTAGTTAAAGCCGGAACTTTGAACCTTCAATGCGTACGTGCGCGATGATGTGTGATGACGACCATTTAAGATTATGGGTGGTCGCGGAGTGCGCGATGTTTATCGCGCGCTTCACCAGTCTGCATTATATCTGCACGGCGCGCACCGCGGTCTGAGGCTCTGCTGAGCTTCACAGTCAAGGTTACTACGGTTCTACGTCAAGGCTACTCAAAAAACTAACATGAGACGCACATTATCACACTTTCTCATGCGACCGGCTGTGGAGAACGCGAGTAATTCGCTTACCTAACACGTTCGCAACGGCCCGTATCCAGAGCTCTCGCCGTTCTGCTTCGCGCAACAGCTATGGAAATCGGTAAAACTGAAGTCCGTGGCAATTCACAACGCAACAGTAGCGCCGACTGAAGCCTTTCTGGCCTTTCTTCGTAGCGCGCGGAGCTGTTGCGTCTGCTCTGTTTTCGCCGTCGTTCTGGCACGCACTTCATGGCGGTTCGGTTGCGCGTCCGACTAGCGGAGAGAAATTCGTAGCTCTTTTTCTGAGTGTTCAATGCGCCAACACACCAAATATTTAGGTTATTCGTTGTTTCCAACTCGCTAGTTGCACCTGGTTGCACAGCAAACTGTACAGGGGAGCCGGACTTTGCACTACCCAAAACTGCACCGACAGGTGGCGCTACGTGTCTGCAAAACTCCAGAGTCTGACGTCTATAGCGAGGACACGACGCATTTACCTACCGGTCTTCGTTGTTCATCTTGTGGGAATTGAGTGCGCCCTCCCCCCTTGGCGCCTCGCTCCCCGCTAGCGCGTGCGCCGGCCCCAAGCGGCTCAGGCGCATGACATGCTAGAACATGACACTGTGGGCGCCGGCTCTCATAGGCCGACAGTGACATCCCCCCTTTCCACAAGAGCTCGCTGCTGTCTGGCGCTTGGTCACCGTGGGAGAGAAGAGATGCTCACAGGCCTGCACGAGAGGTAGACGCGCTGCTTTAGCAGGCGGCTTCTCGTACGTGCGCTCGGCTGCTGCCCTTCGTGTGGCAGCCGTAGCGCCTGCCGCAAGCGTTCACTCGGTCGGTCTTGCGGAGTTACCCTTACGACCCGCAATTCTGTGATTATCGCACTGTGCTGTATCTTGGGTTAATAACCCGTGTTTGTTGACGACCTGCCTCGAGTGCCATCTCAGCGCCGTGTCGGGCAGTCGACGAACCCGGCCGTAGCGGCTTTGTGCGCGACGGCAGTGGAAAACGTCGCGTCCCTTCCCGGTCGCTTCGTAGGGTAAGCTTTTAGTAGCAAACCTATCTCCACAATCTGTACAGTAGTGTGCGTGAAATTGAATCCTGATTTATCTTCTCCCAAAAGCCCGAATAACTGTCTTATTGGAAAAGTCCAAAGTGCGGTAAGCCACGCTCAAGCGAAAAATAAGAATAACACAGTCATTCTATCAAATGACTGTTGATTATTTTCACGAATAGACTTATTACTCCTGGTAACGCATTTTTAGGCATACCCTGGTGAGACCAACAAACAACGAAGCTAAGCGCAGTATAGGGTACATTATTAAGAGCGGAGCTCTTTGGCCTTTTGCCTTTTGCAATCTGCATCGATGCCACGTACGCTTCCTGCTGGGATACCAAAGAAATTCCGCGCAGGCTCCAACAGATTTGCACGAGCGGCTGTAGACTCTTAATGATGCCGTATACTGCACAGGACTGCCGCTCTGCGCTGTGACGTTATATGTGTGCTCCTCCTCTTTCTCTTTTTCTTTACTCTTCTTTCAATCTCCCCCCATCCCTTCCCCCCTGCTCAGGGTAGCATACCGGTTATGCCAAACTGGTTAACATCGCTGCCTTTCCTCTCTTGTTTTCCTTCCTTCTGCGCAGGCTCACCCCCCCCCCCCTCCTCAGTCCCCCCACCTGGGCCATGAGAGGGTGCCAGTAATTCAAAAAAAAAAGAGAGAGAGACCGTCAGCGTGGCTTAGAGCGGCCCAATCAGTGCGCGCGAGGTGTTGAGGAAAGGGAAACAGAAAAGAGAGCGCGCACTTCAGACGGTGTATCCCGCCATGGATTCCGTTTGGGTTGGAAGAATGAGTTCGCTCGCAGGTACCACGCAGGCCCCATCCGTCCCGCCAACGTCCAACACTGACCGTCTAGAATGCAAGTGCGCTGACGTGGGTATGTCAACGCCGGCGACGTTTTAATAATCCCTCGGTCTTCGCTAAGCAAGCAGCAGCCCCACGCCAACGACTAGAACCTCATACGGAGCTTACAGAAACGGTGTCTCAATGCAAGTTTTCAGCGGCAAATAAGAATGAAGGGGCGCAAGACCAACACGATTCTCTTAATATTTGATATGCGTGGAACTGTCTTTAACATTTTGTATTATTTTTCACTGTAGTGTAGTAATTATTATACGTACATGCCAATAAATTATAAACTGAACGAGAATCAGCTGGCCGCCTTTGGGGACCTAACTTCAGATATTCGGATAATAACGCGTACGATGCTCTGTGAACTGAGTTAAAGCGGTGGTTGTCCTCTCGTATACTTTATTGGTTATATATGTACAGGCAAGTCTTGGGAGAGCTAGTCCGCGCTGCTCTCAGTCAATGACGGTGAGTGCGCAACACTTTCTTTGCCAGCTCGCCTCACGTAGCCCGTGATCTTTTTAAGCAGTAGACAGGTGACCAGTGCTGGGCAGTATCGAAGATACATGTATCATAGATACTATTTTAGATACTCTTTGGGTATCTTGTATCTGTATCGCGATACGTCTCGCAAAACCAGTATCTCTGTCTGTATTTCAGATACATTCTATAATGTATCGTGTAGAAAAAGATTAAGTAATAAACGCGTCCAGGCGAGCACTGCAGAAGAAGAAGAAGAAGTTGAAAAGATGAACGGCTGTCTGTGTGGTTCCTTCGCTGATCGCTAGTTTTCTTACATTTTGGTGCCGAAAACCCTCTTACGGACACGTCTCTCTCATCGCACGACTCAAGGGGACCGTCTACTCGACCGCGTCGCTCGGAGGGCGGCGAGGACTGGCAACGGATCGTTCGTGATCAGCGTGGACCCCGACAGTTCGACATCTGAACGGATGGATCGCCTAAAGACCAACCGCGCAGCTCGACGAGCCCAGAATACGAAGCTTCTGCAGGAAGCACGGTCCCTGCTGACAGATCCTGCCGCGGACAAGCCCAAGCTGACAGGTATTTATGACCGTTTGTCGGCTAGCAACAGCGAGCTCTCGAAGATTAATGATGCACTCGAAGAGTACCTAGCTGACGAGGAGCTCAAAGCGGAGTACGTAGCGGCGGCGGAGTACAACGACCAAGCCATTAGCATGCTCGCCGAGATTCGATGCAGAGTAGCCGATTTGGGACACGGAGACAGTACAGCGGCGACTGCTCCTCAGAACGAAACCCCATCAGCTCCTGATGCTCCGACCAGAATCGGTCGAAGACTACCGAATGTTGACATGGCAACATTTAGGGGTGATATTCATGAGTGGTTTGCTTTCTGGGAGGAGTTCGAGCAGACTGTTCATTTCAACAGCGCTCTATCAACGACGACGAAGTTTTTCTATCTACGGCATTTCCTTGCGGGTGAAGCGGCAGCAGCGATATCTGGTTTTGAGACTTCCGAAGCCTGTTATGCCGACGCCGTAGAGCTGCTCAAAGAACGGTTTGGAAATCGGAAACGAATAGAGCAACACCACCTATCAGCGCTTCGCAATCTCCCTCACGTGAAGTCAGCAAGCGACGTCCGAGGTCTCAGACAACTTTACGACTCTGTGCAACTCAACATCCGATCTCTTTCAGCACTAAACGTACCAACGGTGACTTTTTCTGCGATACTGATCGATATTCTTCAAGAGGCTTTGCCATACGAGATCGTTCTGGCATACACACGAGCAAAGCGCAGTCAATCTTTAAGAGAACGCGAGTCTGACACGAACGCCTCAGATTCAACACTGGCAGCTGCAACATCTGAATTTGTGTTAAAAGAGCTGCTCGTATTCATACGCATTGAACTGGAAAGCCGGGAGCAGTGTCAGCCATTCTCACAACGACCTGTCGACGACCCCACTTTCACTCATCAGAGAGCTCGAGACGGCAGCTCCAGCACCGCTTCTGTTCTACACAGCGCATCGAACAGCTTGAGCGAGTGTTTCTTCTGCGGATCCAAGAAGCACGACACACGCGCCTGCGACGCCCATCTCTCCAGTGGCGTACCAACTCTTTCGCGAGTGGGGGGGCAAACCTACCATATATATATATATATATATATATATATATATATATATATATATATATATATATATATATATATATATATATAGAGAGAGAGAGAGAGAGAGAGAGAGAGAACTTCATCGACACTCACACTTTGATGTAATTTTTCATACACAGAGCATTCGTTAAATAGTGTTTAACCCTTTCAGTCCCGAATTAACTATTTTCAATGTAAGCAACTAGTTTTCACATTTGGAGATGCACATGATCGTGGTAGTCCAAAAAAACTGAAAAACTCTTTGTTCACACTTTTCAGTCAAGAGTAATTAATGTGCCAATTAATTTAATAAATAATTTTCATTTAATAATAATTCCATAATTCTTAGTTCATTTATTACTTAAAATGTTATCTAGATAGGATAGCATAATGTCCAATAGCCGAAATTCAAATTTCTGGCGCAGAACTAAAATAAATGCCCTATCTCTGCACGGTGAAAGAAGACGCTGCCTCAGCGAAATGCGCGAACAGCACGACCGCTTCTGTAATTTCTTCGTTCAGACGTGACGTCGCATTATTGTGTGTGCCATGTTGACACCACATGTAGGGCAGATGCTAAATTCGGGCTCTTGAGGAAGAACAACGCTTTATCTTTACCAGATGCTTGCTGACTGACCTACATAATTTATGATTCCAATTGGAATCACTGGGACTGAAAGGGTTAATAATATAAAAAACAGACAGTAAGTTTTAGGCAGCATGCACTGGGACAACAACACATATATGCGAGTTATGCATGTAATAGTATTACACGTGACGCTTTTTATGCATGACCTCACAACTTTCCGCATGAATACAATTATGTCGATGGCGGCATCCCCAGTGGTATATTTTTGTATCATTCAATGAAATTTTGTTAATGACTAAAAGCAGCTCACTAAGAATCGACTTTTTAAATGCGAAGCAATCCTTAGGGAATCAAAGGTACTTTAAGCGTTTCTATCTACTTATCTACCTATCTGGCCACCTACGTCTGGGTGCTCTCGTAGTTGCCTCATTACCTTGGTATACCTTGGTTTCATGTCGTGTACGTCATGAAACTCTTTCCTTCAGTCACGTGTGTCACATACCCGTATACCACGGGCTGCGGTATGCGGGTATGAGCCTTAAAGTCTATGTGCCCAGGAACGGCGACAACAGACATCGGTTATTTGAACGCGAGAGCTTTAAAAAATCCGGTATCGGCAGCGTTGATCCGACGAGTGCAAAGAATAAAGATCAGGATCCCAGCAGGGATCGAACCCAAGCATTTCGTGTGGCCGTCATGCATTCCTACACAGAACTACGCAAGGTCATAAATCTGCTTTTGAAAAGGTACTATGCAGACATAAAGTCGGTGTAACGTCCATTGTGGTTACCGCGCTATATCTAAATTGATAACAGGGTGATAAACATTGCATATGGACTCCTATTATACAGGCGCCATGTCGGGTTAACATCAGTTGTGGCTTCAGTATCGGCTCCGCTTTTATAACAGTCTCGTAAACATTATATATGCAGTTATGTGAGTCAGCAAGCTATAATCAAGCGTTGCTCGGCAACGGGGGAATTCGATTCGCTAACGAATGATATTCACATCATCGCACCGCAGCGTGCACTTCGTTTCCATAAAATTTACGTTCATGTCCTAACGTGAGTGCTGACGTTGCGTCAGGTCATAAACTTCCCTTTAAGCGCCAGTGTAGTCGACGTGCCTAGTGAGCGCACGGTTTGCACACTGCTACTCCATTTACAAAAACACGTCGATGCACCCCGTAACGCCAGTCTGATAGAAAATAAGAAATGTGGCATAGACAGGTACTCGCTGACTGCTTCGCATGAAACCGATTCCCACAGTTCATGGGATCTGCCGAATTCTAACACAAAATTGCTGCATCCCATATTGTTGTAGACTTCAGTGACGTATTTCCGTCACGGAAATGACGTCAAAAATGTACGCAATCTCATGTCAAAGAAAAAAGTTGAAATCAAGAGTTCGACGAAACCTCGTCTGGTCGGAAACAATCATGGTCGAAAGGTAAAAGGAAGACGCCAACCAAAAACACTTTAAAAAATAAAACAGACGTTTCGGCTTCCGTACGGCGGCCTTGCTCACAAATGAAGGCGTCATTTGTGAACAAGACCCCGTACGGGAGCCGAGACGTCTGTGTTATTTTTTAAAGTGTTTTTGGTCGGCGTCTTCCTTTACCGTTTGACCTAATAAAAAGTGCCGTCAATGGGCATCGAACCGATGACCTCTCGGCCCGCCGCCACAAGTGCCGAGCACGCTATCAACTGCGCAACGCGCCTTATATATATCTCACACATTCCTCTCGCAGTGCTCTCGATCAGCGGCGTGGTGTGACCATCTTGTAGCCGTAAAATAAAATAATTCATCATTAATGTGGCCTCCGCGTTTGGCACCTGCAACGCGTGTTGCTACGCGCCCGTCCCATTCGATACGTTTTTAACAGAAGTGCAATTTTGTCAACGCCTTAACACGCCGCGAGGTGGCGACCTTAGCCTAAGCGTCGCCCTCGCTCATAGCATCCATCCAACCAAAAACAGCTCTGCGATGCGCGCCTGCCTCACCTGGCTGTAATACCGCGCGTTCTTTGATTACATGTACTCACCCCGAAAAAAATGGCAACCGGGCTACAGGGGCGACACGACGAGCTTAGCGTATCCCTCTAGTCCGACCGTGGTGTTCAATCACACTTTAACAGGCCGCGGGATGGCGACCTTAGCCCGATTTCTGCGTCCAATATGCGGCGCTCATTTGGCTATCACGCCTCTTTCTCTGATTATGCTCTGGCCATTAACATCTACAGATACCACAATCGTTTGCTTAATAAATTGAGCATGGACGTTAGTCGTCGGGATGGAGATGTACCACCAAGCGTCAACGAGGGTACATCCACGCTGAACGGTGCTATAGCTGCCAAACACCAAAACATACATTGTGCAAACCCTCCTATATCATTGTACAGTAAACATTCAATTACCTCTGCAAGGGCGCGTTTTACTTTCGTGCTAAATCGGTTCCTATGACGGATGAATCAACCATGTTTTTTTTGTTTTTTCATGAATGATTGATGTTGTACTTTTTCATAATAAGTACTTTCAAATATTCAGGCTTGTGTGTACTATAATTTGCCTTGTTTGGAAATAGTCCAAACAGTGTTTCTGGCGGGTGCTTATTAACGTTATTACTATTATTATATTACTCTTATAATCAACTTGTCAACCCTTTTCTTTAAAAAATGTATAATTTGTGGTGTTAGGGGCGTAGTACAGTGTTTACACTCAGCGTATTTGTATTTACAACATTTCTTAAAGGGCCCTCCGGCACCCCCATAAATACGCCAATACAAACGGTGTAACCAAACATTTTCTTTGAAATAGAAAAAGTTGGGCGATTATAACGTTAAACTATCCCTCGTTGCTTCGTTCCGAAATGGTCATTAGCTGCATATGATTGGTCGAAACATTCTGGGTCATGCACACAGCACCAGCTCGTTACGCGAGGCAACAATTGACGCGAAAATGATCCATCGCGCAATGACCACTTATTCACGACCACGTAAAAAATAAGCGAATGAACTATTTTCAATGCGGCATTATGTTGGCCATTGGTTCTTCGGTATTTAAAATTTATTGTGTGCCATAAAATCGCCTGCTTGTTACATGACGTCACGAATCTGTGAAATGTCGTGGTGTTTATTATTATGTATGCACATACAAAGCGCATTCATGTGTTGAACAATACTTAAAACATTTTGGAATAGCCGGAGAGCGTCTCCTTCTAAACGTAATTCAAGCAGGCTGGCCGCCGATCACATTAGCATCGGCTACTTATAGCAGCTGGCGAGATGGATTCATATGAGCATAATGACTATTTTCACTTGCAGCATAACGACGTTTAGCAGTTTGTGCGCGTTTACATCTCTAGTCCATCTTTGCTGAGAGAGAGAGAGGAAGAGAGAGAAATAAGCAACGCTGCGCGTGTGTGCTTCTTTGGCGTCCGAGTTGTATTTTGAGCTGTAAAATTCAAGTTGAATGAAAACCAAGTAGCCCGCGACTCTTAATTAGGCCTTAAAACCACAGACCTTCACCTTCTCCTTGGCCCGGTGGATCAAGTTGCGAGGCAAGCTTAAAAGCTGAGTTTCCCACTGTGCTCGAGTCCACTGCTTTATTCGTCGCCACTTTGCAAGCTGCCGCCATCGCTCCAAGCTACCATAAGCAAGGCTGATCAGGTTGATCAGAGCCTAAAGCGGAAACCTTTTTTGGCGCTTCCAGTACGGCAAAACTAAAACATTAAAAAAGATTCGTCACACTCATCGGCTCACAGCAGCTTCGACAGAGCAGTGGTGATGCTATTCCTTTTCGATGAAAGAATATGATTTTCCTGAAGCAGAAAGTGCTTTGATCGGTCCATGAAAAGTTTGCTCGTTCCCATCCGTAATTGCATCGTCAGTGATTTAAATTTCAGGCCAGGCACAGCAGAATAAAAGCATTAACTAGTGATCTAATGTTATAGGGCCCCTGCTCAGCGCTAGCCTCCTCATGCAATCCGACAGCACAAGGCGCGAAAGCGTCGCATAGGCGTCCCGCACCGCAAACAGCCTACTTGGAAAATCGTCACAGCAGAACTTTAAGAAAAATTTCATCATATTATAACATTCACTCGTAACATTCCCATTCCCTCGTAAAAATATTATTGAGTGATTATTGTGGTGAAGGAAAACTTCGGCTTAGTTGTTGGTTTACCAGCGTGCAGCCAACTGTGACCATGTCGAAAGTGGGGGGGGCTCAGCCCCCCTAACTTTCTCAGTGGGGGGGGCTCGCGCCCCCCCTTGCCCCCCCGGCTGATACGCCTATGCATCTCTCTCTTCTCGATAAGAAAAAGAAGCTAGCTGAAGACAACCGCTGCTACAGATGCACATCACGGGGTCACCTGGCACGGTCTTGCACTGTAAAACTCACCTGCTCGAGTTGTCACGGGAGGCACGCATCAAGTATGTGCGACCCTCACTACAGAAAGGACGTGACAGTTCAAAGTTCTCGACCAGTGGATGCTTCCAGTAGCCCAGAAGGAATGGTCTCCTCGCAAACGGTTATGCTGTGCGACAAAGATTCTGCAAACGGTTGCGAGACAAATGACAGCGAAGTGTACCTGCAAACTTTTCGCGTCTTCGTCATCAACGGTAGATCAATATACGTCCGAGGGATTCTTGATGGAGGCAGTCAGCGATCTTTCGTCACGGAAGACCTCGCCGAGAAATTGAATTTGCAGGTACTGGGGGGAGACACGGGTTGCATTCAACACGTTTGGTAGCGCATCCCCAACTTTGGTGGAAAGACGGAAGATTGTGCAAGTTCTCCTGCGCAGCCAGTACTCTACCGACCTCCACATTGTTCGGGCAATTGTCGTCCCAGTTATTTGCGACGACATCCTTTCGCCGACAGCTGACAGCCACACCTTGCAACAGCTGTGTCTCGAAGGCCAAGTTATTGCTGACAAAAAGAAATTTCTCGAAGCGGAAACAGAGACCGGCATCAGCTTGTTGATTGGAGCGGGCCAGGTTTGGAAGATAACTACTGGAGAAGTAATAAGAAGCATGGACATTCCAGGATTGGTCGCAATCAACACGGTGCTTGGATGGACACTGCAAGGGCCCAGTCGTCAAAGTGCTTCTCTTGACTGCGACACTAACCTCGTGGTCTGTGTTCTGAAAGTCGAAACGATCAGCGACAATGGCACAATCCCGCAGATTCCCCAGCAACTTGAAGCAGCGGGCCTTACAGATTTTGGCGAATCTCTCTTACATGAGTACATTGCACCCTTCCAAAGAACGATTAGCAAAAAAGAGGACGGATACACCGTGGCGCTACCATGGAAGGAAGATCAGTTACGACTATTTGCAAACAACCGTGATAACGGGCTCCCAGGTTCCAAAAACAGGCAACGAGGCTATGGATGAAAGAAGACTTATTGAAGAGATACGGCGCAGTCGTCCGACAATGCGTGGAGCTTGGGCATACTGAAGTGCTTCCTAAGAACGCTCCTATCGGTCGGGATATCTACTAGGCGCCGCAACGAGAACATATGAAAGGTGAATCTTTGACTGCGAAGCTCCAAGTCATGTTACACGCTTCATCACCCGCTCAAAGCATACGATCCCTCAACGACTGCCTTGATATAGGGGCGAACCTCAAGTCAGAGAGGAGCATTATGACGTGCTCTCCGTTAGCACCATTCTTCTCGACGCCTCGTGGAGAGTCGAAGTTTATTTCACTTGGAGCACATTGGTTGGGTTGTTGGTGGGACAGATTTCTCAGAAGAGTCAAGTCTTCGTTGTTCAAGGCGCTTGGAAAGAGCAAGCTCAACAGTGAAGAAACGGAGACGGTACAACTGGAGGTAGAAGCGGTGGCCAATTCAAGACCGATCACCTACACGTATGCGGACGCCAAAGAGCTTTCTGCGATAGGTGCTGCGCCTGTTCTAGATCGACTTTCATTGCTGACTTCACCGGAGAGAACTAACAAGGACTACGAAGCTCGAAGTAGTCAGACTGTTCGACATGACCTAGGCAAGTTACAATACTGTCAGCACCTTGTCGATCACCTGTGGATCTCATGGGAAAAAGAGTACCTACTAGAAGTGCAGGCGTTTCGCCTTTACCAAGCACTTCCTAGCAGCAGCCTCCAAGTAGTTAGTGCGGTGATCATCGATAAGTTTGGCATTTGTAGGAGTGTTTGGCCCCCAGGTAGAATCACAGACGTTGACCCCGGTTGAGATGGGATGATCCGAGCTTGACGAGTGAAACCCAAGAAAGCAAGGTTTTAAAAAGACCCATAATCCCATTCTACAAGCTCGAGTTGTGCACCTGTACTGGGGGGCGGGAGTATGTAGAAAAAGATGAAGGAATAAACGCGTGCAGGCGAGTACTTTAGTACAGGAAGAGGAAGTTGGAACGACGAACGACTGTCTATGTGGTTCCTTCGCTGATGGATAGTTTTCTTACATATCGTGTATTTTAAGATACAAGATACTGCTATCACAACACTACAGTGCGAAACAGTAATCGCTGACTGAATTCTGCTGACTGTACTCCACTGACTGAGCAATAATCGGCGACTGAATTATAGTGCCACGCCCTCTGTTTTTTTTTTGTGATCGGATTTAAACCACAAAAGAGTGTTAGCAACACTCGGCGCAAGCTGCGCCGCAGTGCTTCGGGATCCTCCCAATTGTCTGCGATTGTTCTGTTAAGATTATGCACAAATCGCTGCCGTGGCGGCGGCATTTCAATGAAGGAGGCGCATATACTTAGATTTCTGTATGCTTTAATAAATACCAGGTGGTCAAAATTTCCGGTGCCCTCCCCTACGGCGTCACTCACAATCATATCGTGGTTTCGTGACGTAAAACCCCAACAAATATTTTCATTGAGATTACGCATAGTAGGCGTAATCTCCAGTCTATTCGGGAGCTTACGCAAGCACCAGCGGTAACTCTGCAAGGTGCAATTACTGATGCATTAAACACAACGCGTCCCGCCCATGATCAGATTACCGACGGCCAACGACTTTCAGTGAACATCATGCTTTGTTGTACTATTAGTTACTTAGTTTACGGGGCACACGTTAGCCCTGCAAAGATTGTCGTCTCTACAGGAGTGACTGCCACCTTTTTCATAGTCACCACCACGTCACAATACAATATATCTCGGGCGATTCTGCGGTGCACATGTTCTCTCGTTGAAGAGAAATTGTTAAACGATTGCACATTAGTGAGTATATAGAGGACAAAGCTTTACGCCAGGAGATAAATGAAATATGAAAAGTCATTGCAGCTTGATGTGCTCTTCATATACACAATGCGCCACAAAAAAATGCCCCTACCATTGATGTTTCTGCTGTACACCAGTGATTGGGTATTGCATGAAAGGTCTTTTATGGACAAGGTAAAAGTGCACACCGGTATTTGCACCATCGTGCGAAGGCTTCTTATGGACGTTCTTGTTGTTGGATAGGAACCTGCTAGCTGGTCGCCCACCTGTGCAGCGACTCCCATCAATTACAAAAATGGCAGGCAAGAACCGCAGTCAGCGAAGAGCTGTCATCTTAAGCAGCGAAAACAAATCGCAATACGTTCTTCGGAGGTAAACTAACGTACTTTGAGCAAGAACGACAATACTTTTAAAATGCTAAGAGATATTTCATGAAAATTAAATGAAATCGGTCACATTTAAGAAATATTCAATGAGACCTTTGTGTGCATAGGCGTTCGCTACTACATTATGCGGGTGTATAATAACAAATTTGCGAATGTATTGAAGTACCTTAAGATACAATTAGCAAGCATCGTATCGGATGCAATTATTGCGGTTGTATCTTGTATCTGTATCTCCAATACTTCTTACCTCAGTATCTTGTGTCGTATTGCGATACAACTTCAAAGTATCTTTGCCCAGCCCTCCAGCTGACCAATAAACCCTCGCATACTACGAAAAGGCGTCAATCCTTTCAGAACGAAATCCTCGCTATGAGTAAATAACTGATATATGAATGAAGGGCTAGTTTTTTTTTTGTTGTTGTTAGACAGAACCTAACCAAACCAAGGAAGAAGGAAGTTAAGGAAGTCATAGGGGACATAACTTATAGTGTGGTAAAGTGTAATGTGTTAACCGTTTCATAAATGTAAACAAGTTGAACTGGACGGTTGTACGTTCGGTCGCTTTCATCCACTCTAAATCCACAACAGTTATATGAAAGTTACTACACTACAGATGAAAGCGACTACAAATATTGTCCGCTTACACATTCTTTGGACTGCCCCTCAAGGCCCAAAGACATTAAAAAGGAAAGTGGCGATACATAAAATTGCAGATATCACATTATGAGAAGTAAATACTCTCCAGCCAAGCTTAGTGTATTTAGCTTTTAGCATTAGCTTTTAGCTTAGTTTATTTTGCATTTCGAGGCCCTTTCGACCTCTTCTTCAGGGGGGTGCCTGTCTGCCAAAAACGTTTTTGAGACATGTAGAATACGTTTTTTGCGTGATGAAAGATTACAATGGGAACGGTTTCCCATACACCAAAATTAAATCGAGCTGGTGATTCAGTTCACAGTAGAACATTTAAGGAACAGCGTTTTTCTTTTTTACGACATGTCAGTGAGACAGGTGGAAGGGAGTTTGAGCTTTACGGTATACCGAAAACCGACCCACACTCAAGGATATCTACATTTTAAACTAACCGCACCACCCCCCACAAAGCATGGGTTATCACGGCGCTCTTGACTCGTGCAAAGGTCGTCTGCAACTCAAAAGGACGCCTAACCAAAAGAAAAATTAGGTGCATCTTCCCAAAGGGAACCCTGATGGGATGCGAAGCAGCAGCGTTGCGCACGGGTGGCGTCACGGGTTGAACGGCGCTAACGCGGCAGGTGTTGCGGGCGAACGGACGAGGCGGCAGCTGCAGGCGCTGCGGCGAGCCAGGCGAGCGCGCGGACAGGCGAGGGAGAGAGTGACGTCAGCGCGCACTGCGAGGGGAGCGTGACGTCAACGCGCAGCTGCGGCGTGACCTACTTGGCACCGCTCCAACACCTGCGGCGAGGGGAGCGCGTTGCGGCGCGTTCGTACGGACTTACGGAGGGACAGCGTCACACAGGCTAGTCAAATAGCTGCTTCGCATCTAAAAGCGGTGACTACCGACGTCATGAACAATGGATGCACAAGCAGATTCATCCACTGTGTATATCGACGATGCGACCTCGAGGGCAATTCCCCTCTCGTAACCACCGCTGCAAGGACTGCCGCCAACAAGGCCACTTCCCCCCAAACAACCCTTCGCATCGCCATCCCAATCCTATAGATCCGTTTTCAGGGTAGGTAGTATGCGCATGCGCGCTGTCATCAAAGTGGCACGCGCCATGATTTTTGGTGGCCAAAACGCGACGACAGGTGCGGACCAAGTGACATCTAGCTTCACAAACTTGCCCAAAAGAAGGGCGCGAATGCAAGCCTCCAAGACTGCCTAGCGGCGCACCACGGACGGTTTCGCAGGCCAAGGGCAACCACTTACGATTTCGGCAATCTCTTATGGAGGTGCTGTTCGGACCTGGAAAAAGCCCCATTAGCGAGCAGCTGGCAACCATATTTGACAAGCAGAGTATCATGGTCGCGAATAAACCCGCATGAACACTTGAATGACTCTTTTCAATGCAAATGTTCCCGGGGACAGTTCTGGAAGTTCTCAGCGCTAATTTCCACGTCACTTACAACGGCCAGACGAACAACTTGCTGGAAAGGATACGCTAGCGCAGTAACTACGTAAGTTTAACACTTAAAGGGGAACTCCGGCGATTTTTCGATATTCACCGATTTAAATAAAACTTTCAACATATCTTCTCTTCGCTTCCCTGATGATATCTGCCAAATTATACAGCTGTAAGTCATTTAGTTTTTGGAAAACGAATTTTAAAAATTGGCAGCCAATTCCGGAATCATGCCTTCAAATGCGGGCCACCCTGTGTACGTGACGCATCTGTCTACTCCTTTCTCGCCCAGTAGACGGACGCAGCGCGCGGCGCTGCGTCCGTCTACTGGGCGAGAAAGGAGATGCTTGGGATTGCAGAACGGAAACTGGGCGAGAAAGGAGATGCTTGGGATTGCAGAACGCTTCAATCGCGTCAGTTTGAGGGGTACTTCAATTACTTTTCCAGTCATGCTGTCGGTATAGTTCGTCGAGTTCACGAAGTCACTTTCATGGAAGTGGTGCTCACAAACCTGCAGTGAAAGCACAAGAACGAAGTATAAGACGGAAGTGACGTTTTACAGAATTATAAGATCCTAGCAAGCCGCTTGTACAGACTAAGGCAGTTGTTGCTTTATATCTCTGCTTCAGTACGGCAACCACGACACAGCCATGAAGAACGCTGTGCGAATCTCGATTTGGGATGTTAAGCCGCGAGCCATCGTTAATTCTGCACTTGGATGCATGGCGGACACATGTATCGTAACTCACGTAATATCA
>JALIZH010026136.1:0-30513 GCA_030522465.1 Rhipicephalus appendiculatus
TAATAAAGAAATCACAGCATGTCATGAGCGGCATGACTTGCATACCAGGCTCATTGTACTCCCGTGGCTGTTTCGCTAGCTTGATATACACCAAATTTTGTATTCAGCGACGTGGTTGTATGACGAGCATAAATGGCATGTGGTAATATGGAAATCATGACATGTCATGTGCAACATGACTTGCATGCCACGCTCATGACACTTTCGTGGCCGTTTCACTAGCTTGATATACGCAAAATTTGGTATTCAGCGACGTGATTGTATGGCGGGCATAAATGACAAGTGGTAATATGGAAATCATGACATGTCGTGTGCAACATGACTTGCATGCCACGCTCATGAAACTCTCGTGGCCGTTTCGCTAGCTCGATAAACACCAAATTTTTAAGGCGAAAGCCTTTAATGTGTCATGCTCACGTCCGTCCGTCTGGTCGCCCATCCATCCGTCCGTCCGTCCGTCCCTCCAGCCCTGCCCTGACACGGTGCCAGGTGGGCGCCGGGGCGCGCAAACGGACGCCGTTCGCGTTGGACTCTACAGCGCTCGCGCTTTGCTTGCGTAGCGTCGCTGTGCCTAGCGTCTCTAATCATGCAAGGAGGGAGACGCGCGTGACGTTCCATTCTGACTGACCCCGTCTCAGTGGGCATAGGCGTTCGAGGAACACACTTTGGAATTGACAAAGTGTGTCATTGACGCTGGAACGCGGATGGCGTCTGCACGATGCGCAACGCGCGAGGACACGAACGCATGCGAAATGGAGTCAGATTGGTCTCGCGTCTCGCTGCAATTCGAGGTAAAAAATTAAGCGAACTTAAGGGGCAGACGGTAACGTGAAAATCTTGGCATGTATGTCATCTACAATGCCATTTACATGCCACGCTCATGGTGCGCTTGCGTCCAGTTCACTAGCTTGATATACTAACATGTAAATAATGGCATTCATATTATGTACAGCATGATTTGCTTCTTGGTGGCTGCTTCGCATTACATCCATTCCCACAGTGCGTGGGATCTGCCGGTTTTTTTTTTTTTTCACGACGATTTGGTGGCGCGAATGGGCTGACGCTGACACCTCCCTCTCTAGCCATGCTGATACCTGCCTTTCTAGCCACCATAACTCGGTGACCGACGTGTGTTTGTGTGGTGCGGGTGGTGGTCGATGTGTGTGCTGTAATTATTTGCGAGCTTTGTGTTCATGTTTGTTTACTTGTGATCAATGTTCAGTACTTCGGAGCTGCTTTAATTAAACATTCGCTCGCAGATTGTACGGCTGCGAAAGGCGGTCACTCTTTTTTTTCGATGGATATAAAAATTTACCCCCCATACTTACCTGAAAAAAATTCCCTGATAGATGTAAATAAATACTCCCCTCAATCCATCCAAAAACGCCGTCCTTTAGGGGAGTAAATTTTTTACTCCGCCTGTAGGGAGTATAAAAACCCCCCATCGGGGCATGCGCTATGGAGGACAAGTCATTTACTCCCATCTCGGCTTATTTTTGCTCACAGTTAGGGAAAGTGCACGCGTGAGCGCGCGCTCGACAGGTGATTGCTTTAGCGCACACGCACAGCCGTCGCCTAACTAAAACTAAAGCTATATATGTGTAGCACACAGAACAGAACATTTTGAAAATATTCGGTAAATTTTACGCTCGACATCTCGCGATCCTATATAAAGTCTTATAGAAAGTCCATCGAGCGCGCCCAGTTTCTTCCAATGTGCCGCCGGTGTTCCCAGTGTGCGGGCAGACACTGTACAGCGTGACCAGTGCCTCCCAGCGTGCTGTAAGACACTGGGTCACGCTGTACAGTGCGGCCCAGGGCGTCTCAGGCCACTGGGCGACACTGGCCACGCTGTACAGTGTGTCCCAGTGTCTCCCAGCGCGCTGTAGTACACTGGGACACACTGCACAGCGTTTCTAGTGTCACCCAGCGCGCTGAAACGCACTGGGAGACAGCTGAAACGCTGTTTTTTTCTATAGAGTTAGCATACTTAACTCATGCGTAAATCTGGTTATACCTCTGTCACACGGACAGCTTTAACTGCGGTTATGCTTAACCGTGGTTTACAGGATTAACCGCAGTTAACGCGAACGCGGTTTGCCAGTGCTACACGGGCTCAGTTTAGCAAACCAGTGCAATCACGTGGTCATCGTGCGAGCGAAATTTCGCACGCAATTTTCGTGGACGACAACAAATAATATACTACTAGAATGCACACATATGTCGCGCCAAGTTGTGCAATAACTGTTTGCCTTCAATAAGGTGTAAATATCGAGAACTTCAGGCGTTTTTAAGGAGAGTCTTTCAACCTTGGCAACGTAGCCATCGTGAGAGCCATGACTAGTCGAGACAATCCGTTTCGTACGAACTACGCGGGCTGTGTTGGCAATTCGTTGTTTCGTGTTGCAGGTGCTTTATTTATGTTTTGCGTGTGTGATCGATGAGTTAGTGTGCGTGTACGTCCGTGAGCTCAATATTTTATGTGTGTGATCAATCAGTTAGTGTGCGTGTACGCCCGTGAGTTGAGCAAGGACCCGAGAGGCTTTGCTGCGGTGAGAATTCTTCACGTGGTGTTGTGTGTTTCTCTTTTTGTAATCTAGTCTGCGTGCGTATACGTTCGTGATTTGTGCGACATGAGAGGCTTGGATCTGATGACAATTCACGTCGTTTGTGTGTGCGTGTGCGCGCGCGCGCGTGCGCGTGCGTGCGTGCGTGTGTGCGTGTGTGTGTGTGTGTGTGTGTGTGTGTGTGTGTGTGTGTGTGTGTGTGTGTGTGTGTGTGTGTGTGTGTGTGTGTGTGTGTGTGTGTGTGTGTGTGTGTGTGTGTGTGTGTGTGTGTGTGTGTGTGTGTGTGTGTGTGTGTGTGTGTGTGTGTGTGTGTGTGTGTGTGTGTGTGTGTGTGTGTGTGTGTGTGTGTGTGTGTGTGTGTGTGTGTGTGTGTGTGTGTGTGCGTGCGTGCGTGCGCGCGCGCGCGCGCGCGCGCAGGAATTCCGCGTGTTCGAGCGCAGTGCTGCTAGATATTGTATTAACGCACGTGTTGATATTGTATTAACGCACAAGCGTATTAACGCACGTGTTGTGGCGTCTGGCCAGTTGATGCGCCTTTGAGTTGTCATTCTCGCCGACGCTCATGCACAAGCCGCTGCAGTGGTCTCCGCCGCAGTGGTGTCCGCCATCTTGCCTACTACTCGGTTTGCGGTTTGCGAGCATAAACCGTGACTGCCTAGCTCGGTTTGCGATAACCATGGTTAGGAGACTAACTACGGTTACGTCTGCCGTGTAGCTACCTCTAACCGTGGTTAACCGTAACCGTAGTTAGCTTAACCGCCGTTAACGCTGCCCGTGTGACAGGGGTATTAGAGAGCTTAGGAAACAATGGAGATTTCGAAAGAGAGTGAGAAGATAACTGCAGTTCTCGATGTTGCTCATCCGTTCAGAATTCAATGAATTCCGTCAACGAGAGACACAATTCATGTGCGCTTCAATCTGATTATCTTGTTATGAATGTCAAAAAAAAAACGACTTTGGGGCATGGCGAACAATTTTCCGTCCTGGTAAAATGAAATAAAGCATATTTGTAATCTTAACAGAACGAATGCTCTGGACATTAAGTTTGGTAAGACGCAAACAGCTTTATTAATTAGTGCGCGACTGTGTTTCAGAAAGTGGTTAAGATGTGATCCTGTGTGGCTACAACACGTTTCTTCGCTTCATACGGACATCTCGTCTCTTTAAGATGACTTGATTCTTCACTGCAGTTTGTCTTTGGGAATTAAGTACTGAACGAACAAAACTTATTAATTACATGACAGTGTTGTTTTCTTCAGCTATTTCTTATGGGTTCACATGGCGCTCTATGAGTGTTGTCACTGATGTTTTCTAGGGGTTAATGGAGCATAGCAAGAACTGAATCAGACTCAATTGTTTCTAACTAAACGCAAGCTACTTGAATATTCTGGGCAGCACTTTTTCGAAAATTGCTCTTTACTGCATTCTTTGTAAACGCACGCCTTCAACTCTGTTACACGCTTGCGTAGACAAACTTCAAGCGGTCACTGCTGCACACACTTACGCATTGTCTGAAGCAATATACTTGGTTGCGACAGCCTGTTGATTATGCTACAACACAATATACGTGCTGCGAGTTACAAGAAGCTTCGCTTGAAAATTTTTTTTATACATTAATTTTATATTGACTACGTGCTAAAGGTTCACACAAAACTTTCCACATAAAGGTGAATGTGCCCTTCTGCCGTACAAAATGAAGAACTTCATTACTACCCCTTTGGGGAGACAATGCTGCTGATGTTAAAACCTTTAACTGACGTAGCACCCGAACGCTGTCGTCTATGTGCGTCACGTCCCGGAAACGTGTCAAGAAACTAATTACATTGAACTGAAGTCTCTATGCAAAAATACCTTTCAAGTCAACTCATGCAGGGTCGAGTAACGCTTGAATATAGCCTGCTATCTCATAGGAATACAAGTGTAATGTTTATATTAGACTGCTATTAAAGCGGAGCCGATACGAGAACCACAACTGACGTTAACCCAACATGTCGCCTGTATCAAAGGAGTACATTTGTAATGTCTATTGCTTTGTTACAAAATTAGATAGCCAGCACTGCAACTACAATTGAAGTTGCACCGACATTACGCCTACACAGGGTATTTTCGAAAGAGGTTTCGAGACCTGACGTTGCTCTGTGGCAGAATACTTGACTGCCATGTAGAACGCTCGGGTTCGTTTTCTGCTGGGAAGTGATTTTCATTCTTTGCGTCGTCAGGACAACGCTGTCGATGTCTGTTTTTCTTAATGTTCTCTGATTTAAATCACCCCTGCCTGTTCTCACCGTTCATGGGTGGATATAAACTGCCCCTCCCCTGTGGTGCATACACACATACTGCGGCCCATGACATTGAGGTATGCGCCACCCGTCTCTGGGGAAAAAAGGCTTGATAACGTACGCGACCGGATTTGCACATTATTTATGTCACGATGACACATTCTGTATAATGCCTTCATTTCACTCTTTCTTTTTTTGCTTTGTATACGCACACTTTCTCCGCAATGTATTACATGCGAAGCATTTCTTAGCGAAACAAAGTCACTTTGAGCATTTCTGTCTGTCTGTCTGTCTGTCTGTCCGTCCGTCTGCCTATCTATCTATCTATCTATCTATCTATCTATCTATCTATCTATCTATCTATCTATCTATCTATCTATCTATCTATCTATCTATCTATCTATCTATCTATCTATCTATCTATCTATCTATCTATCTATCTATCTATCTATCTATCTATCTATCTATCTATCTATCTATCTATCTATCTATCTATCTATCTATCTATCTATCTATCTATCTATCTATCTATCTATCTATCTATCTATCTATCTATCTATCTATCTATCTATCTATCTATCTATCTATCTATCTATCTATCTATCTATCTATCTATCTATCTATCTATCTATCTATCCGCCTAAGTCTGGGCGCTCTCATGATCGCTTCCATAACTTGGTGTAGACAAAAATTGGTATGGCAGGGTAAGACGGCTTGACGAATGTGTGTTGCTGATACGACAAGAATAACGGGAAAATCCTGTCGCGTATGACGTCAAACCCTTTCCTTGAGACACCCGTATACAGTAAAATGCCACTTGAACAAACGTCAGTTAAACGAACTATTCAGTTGGACAAAAATTTTCTAAATAACCCAGCACGCCAGTGAGGCGGCGTCAAGGCAAGCCCTTGAGATCCCATCATGGGAGGCCTAGGCCCGGCCACGTAAACTTGCTGGTTTCTGCAAATAAAGTTCATCCCTCCGTCTCCACCGAGGTGCCATTGAACCCAAAGCTAACCCATTTAATTTTAACGAAATGAGCGCAGCGCGCATTTCAGTTGTACGAACGTGTTTTGTAATACCATTCATTGCCTCTAACGTGATATTGATATGAAGTTGTCTGAGAGACTGTGTACAGACGCGCTTGATTCCCTTGACTGTGTACAGACGACCTATGATTCTCGCGCTTTGGCGTGTGCCACTATATCTACAGAATAGATAGTAGCGAGCGTCCTACCTAGCAAGAATCGAACCCAAGCATTCAGCGTTGTAGTCAAGTATGTCACCACAGATCCACGCCAGGTCTTGAAACAGCCCTGGAAAAAGAGGACATAAAGGCGTAATGTCGGTAGAGCGTCAGTTGTAGCTGCAGGGCTGGATATCTAATTTTATAACGAAGGAATGACAAAGGCGCTTGTGTTGTCGTGTTCGTCTCCCTCTGTCCCCGTAGTAAGTGCGCGCTATCCTTTGAAGAAGAAAAAAGGAATGAACATTACAAATGTGCTGCTATGATACAGGCGCCATGTCGAGTTAACGTCAATTATGGTTCCACTGCTGGCTCCGCTTTTATAGGAGTCTAATATAGACATTGCATTTGTAATGCTAGCATTCAGTAAGCTATATTCAAGCGTTGCTCTGCCCTGGGCGAATACGCTACGAAAGTTATGTACAATATTTCCATCATCACACCTTAAAGTGTGCTTCATTTCGATAATAGTGAAGTCTGTGCTCTACGTGAGTGCTTACGTTACGTCAGACCATAAGTTACCGTTTAAGCGCCAGGGTAGCCCTTGTTCCTCTTTAGCCCACGATGCGCACAAAAGTACTGCACTTTCAAAAACGCTTTAATGCGCCTCGTAACGTTTGGCTCGAAGCCGAAAAAAATGCAGCATAGGCAGTCACTCGCCGACTCTTTCACATGAAACCAATTCCCACAAAGCGTGGGATCTGCCAAGTTTTTATACCGAGAGGTTACTATAAATAAAAAATAAATAAATAAATAAATAAATAAATAAATAAATAAATAAATAAATAAAATAATTAATGCAGCTTAGAAGATCATTAAAGAGCCTCTGAATATTTATATATATAAAAGAATAAGCGCGTTTTTCTCTCCTGGTGCGTGTCTCGTGTTTGCGGCGCACTTTTTGACGCCAGAAGGGTGATTCACTTGACGTAATTAAATTACGAATTGTCGATTGGTACATACACGATGAATATGGGCTGTGAATCGTCTCCTACCCTGCTTTGCCATGCAGTGGCCCACCCGTTCTTCCTTGTGTCGCGTGACTATCGCGCGCCACCACTTCGTGTTGTCCGTCTCCGACTGCAAAAGCGGAGATGCGAGCTTGTAGCCGACAATCGTGAAGTCCTTATAGGTTCAACGCTTAGTGTTGACATTGTACACGTGACTTATGAAGAACTTAGCGGCGAGCTGGAAATAGCGCCAAAAGGAAGGGTACTGAAGCCGAGAAAGAAATGACTTTCTCGTCTTTGAACTCGAAGTCGTTTAGGGACCATTTTCTGCCTTTCAGCGTGTATACTACAAAAACATTGTTTTTACCTTTTTTGCTGTCATTTCGCTATGATCTGTAAAAAGCTATTGACCACTCTCCCATAAAAGAGCAATAGAGCACCTTTACCACGCTTCCTCTGAAAGTGAAACACCTCTCAGTTCGGCAGAAGTTCTAAATGAAATATCAAAGCACCCCAGTGAGAACGCTAGCTGTCAACAAACGGAACCTTTTCGCGAAGGCTTTTGCTTTTTAATTAATATGAAACAAAACGGACGTAGAGCGGAAGTTTTTCTCGCCGACGTGCTACATTCAAGTTTTTCTTTACCCCTGGGAGTCACAAACAGATACTACATCATTCAGTGCGCGCATTGTTTGCCGAATGCCAAGCTGTAGTCCTTTCACAAGAGGGTCACTAGCCTTACAAAGCTGGTACGCGATAGCATTGATGACGACATTCTTTTCGAAGAAATGCTTGTTGGTGTCCAAAAGTACCTGTTTTTGGCCAATGATACGTTGAGTAAAGCCACCCATTTTCAGACGGCTTTGGGAAAAAAGCATTGTATCCGATTATCTTGCTGCTGCATCCTAAACATTATCCAATAAAGTTCTACAGATTACAATTTTAGACTTCTGAGCAAGGTGTAAGGGGCATTCATAGGTCACAGAAGCATGAATTTCGAAATGTCCATTCATAATTGCGTGTTTGAGCGATGAGATCTTAATTCTTCTGAGTCGCATTTTGCTGGCACGTCCAAAGTATAGTATTGATCATGCACCTCGGTGTGCGTATTCCAGTAACCTGCCATGCAGCCATCATACGAAGTACATCATCGTCGAAGTTGAACGTTCACACGGATATTTTCAAAAAAAAAAAAAAAAAAAAAAAAAAAAAAAAAACGATATGACACCCCCCATCACTTAAATAAACCTTTCTGACACTACTACATTCAGCCTTTTCTCCGATAGGCATCAGTCTGGGGTCCCGGCGGCAGTACACTAACAGGCAAGCTCATTTCATTCGCTTTATCTTGTCGAATTATAATCGTGAAGCCAGTATTACCGTATTGAAGTCGTAGCCTAACATTCATGGACATAGCATTTAGCTTAAAATAGCCCCGCTCACTTTTTTCATACAAGAAAAAAAAACTTATCATATCGCAGACTTCGTGAACAGTTTACTGAGTTCTCTTCCTTCTCATAATCTAGAATCCACCACCTAAAAGAGGTCGATGCTTCTTGATGCAGAGCGATACTCTATTCACACGCATGCATCAGTCGAATCACCTCTGAATCCAATCTGCTTCCACAAGCAGCTACTGCCATCGCGGATGCACTGAGATTCAGGTTTTTTTCTGAATATCATTTATTTATTTATTTATTTATTTATTTATTTATTTATTTATTTATTTATTTATTTATTTCAACACACTGCAGCCTTGAAGGGCTATTGCAGGAGTGGAGGCAGAATACGAATATTGCAATAGAACAAAAAAAATGTACAGAGCGTGAAGATAAATTATTATTACTTTGCAAAATGAATTCATCAAATGGTAAACATTTAACATGTGTAAGATAATTGATATCGCTATATAAATTCTTTCATCAGCACTTCCTTTCTGACTTGTTCTTATTTCTCTATCAGAAATTTTGCCATATTGCGCTTATTGCGGTCATTACTACTGCATTTCTTGCTGTTGTCATAATAATATATTTCTTCAAGTTCACAGAAACTTATCGATTTCTGAAGTTTCCGTTTTACGGCTGCATTAAGCGTTTTCGCATTTTTTGTCTCTTATATGCCCCTCCCCTCGGTCATACGAAAACCGAGAAAGAAAACTAAATAAATAACTAACTAACTAACTAACTAACTAACTAACTAACTAACTAACTAAATAAATAAATAAATAAATAAATAAATAAATAAATAAAGGAAACGCACACAGCTGCTACAGGAGCGCCATCACTACTTTATGTTGTAGGTGCATATGTGCATGCCACATTTTCAAAGGGGCCAGCAAAGCCCCAACTGCAGTGTGTGTCGCACGTCGGAGACTATTCATCACATCCTGTGCCCTCAATACGAGACGGAAAGACAGCCACTAAAGCGCCTCATGGATCGTCTGGACTGCCGCCCCTTTTCGGAGGAGAAGATTTTGGGTGCTTGGGAGCGTGTAGATCACGCCCAACGCAGCCTAAAGGGCTTGTTAAGATTTCTCAGCGAGACAGGCTTAGATGCTCGTCTTTAGAGTGTGTGCTAACGTAACCAATGCACAGAGACTTTCGTGCTTCTCCTACCCCGCACAGGACAATGTGTGCAGTGACTCATTGTGCCATATCATAGTCACCTCTCATCATGCCTCCCTCTATCTCTTTCTTTCCCTTTTCCCCTTACCCCCGTGAGGAGTAGCAGGCCGGAAACCCGCTTTCCAGGCCGACCTCTCCTCCTTCTTCCCATTAAACATCTTCTTCTTCTTCTTCAAAGGGCGTCCGGTGATTAATGATTGCATGCTAAAGGACAAATAACTGTTCGTGAGGTATACCGTAGAAAAGTCAGCGGTCAAAAGGAAAGTATAATGTAGCACAAATCTAAAAGGTGGGACGTCGTGAGGCGAAACATTCGGTTTATTTTTGCGGTGTCGAATACAACGTATCTCCGCAGAACCGACTCGCTGGCCTGAATCTCGCGCTACCAAACTCCGGTGGCGTCTAGCACCAGTTGGACCTCGGTGCAAGGGCGTTCACAGTACACTGTACACTGCGGTTTCCCCCGAAGGCAGCACCACTTACCATGCGCTCTCTCTGCGAGTGGCGACACGCCGTTCCGCAGCTACCTTAACAGATAAAATAAAAAGGGAAAAATATGTTTTATTAGATGATATGCCATGTTCATATAGAAGTCTCTTCAATTATGTTTCTTTCGCGTCTGGCCAGTTGATGCGCCTTTGAGTTGTCATTCTCGCCGACGCTCATGCACAAGCCGCTGCAGTGGTCTCCGCCGCAGTGGTGTCCGCCATCTTGCCTACTACTCGGTTTGCGGTTTGCGAGCATAAACCGTGACTGCCTAGCTCGGTTTGCGATAACCATGGTTAGGAGACTAACTACGGTTACGTCTGCCGTGTAGCTACCTCTAACCGTGGTTAACCGTAACCGTAGTTAGCTTAACCGCCGTTAACGCTGCCCGTGTGACAGGGGTATTAGAGAGCTTAGGAAACAATGGAGATTTCGAAAGAGAGTGAGAAGATAACTGCAGTTCTCGATGTTGCTCATCCGTTCAGAATTCAATGAATTCCGTCAACGAGAGACACAATTCATGTGCGCTTCAATCTGATTATCTTGTTATGAATGTCAAAAAAAAAACGACTTTGGGGCATGGCGAACAATTTTCCGTCCTGGTAAAATGAAATAAAGCATATTTGTAATCTTAACAGAACGAATGCTCTGGACATTAAGTTTGGTAAGACGCAAACAGCTTTATTAATTAGTGCGCGACTGTGTTTCAGAAAGTGGTTAAGATGTGATCCTGTGTGGCTACAACACGTTTCTTCGCTTCATACGGACATCTCGTCTCTTTAAGATGACTTGATTCTTCACTGCAGTTTGTCTTTGGGAATTAAGTACTGAACGAACAAAACTTATTAATTACATGACAGTGTTGTTTTCTTCAGCTATTTCTTATGGGTTCACATGGCGCTCTATGAGTGTTGTCACTGATGTTTTCTAGGGGTTAATGGAGCATAGCAAGAACTGAATCAGACTCAATTGTTTCTAACTAAACGCAAGCTACTTGAATATTCTGGGCAGCACTTTTTCGAAAATTGCTCTTTACTGCATTCTTTGTAAACGCACGCCTTCAACTCTGTTACACGCTTGCGTAGACAAACTTCAAGCGGTCACTGCTGCACACACTTACGCATTGTCTGAAGCAATATACTTGGTTGCGACAGCCTGTTGATTATGCTACAACACAATATACGTGCTGCGAGTTACAAGAAGCTTCGCTTGAAAATTTTTTTTATACATTAATTTTATATTGACTACGTGCTAAAGGTTCACACAAAACTTTCCACATAAAGGTGAATGTGCCCTTCTGCCGTACAAAATGAAGAACTTCATTACTACCCCTTTGGGGAGACAATGCTGCTGATGTTAAAACCTTTAACTGACGTAGCACCCGAACGCTGTCGTCTATGTGCGTCACGTCCCGGAAACGTGTCAAGAAACTAATTACATTGAACTGAAGTCTCTATGCAAAAATACCTTTCAAGTCAACTCATGCAGGGTCGAGTAACGCTTGAATATAGCCTGCTATCTCATAGGAATACAAGTGTAATGTTTATATTAGACTGCTATTAAAGCGGAGCCGATACGAGAACCACAACTGACGTTAACCCAACATGTCGCCTGTATCAAAGGAGTACATTTGTAATGTCTATTGCTTTGTTACAAAATTAGATAGCCAGCACTGCAACTACAATTGAAGTTGCACCGACATTACGCCTACACAGGGTATTTTCGAAAGAGGTTTCGAGACCTGACGTTGCTCTGTGGCAGAATACTTGACTGCCATGTAGAACGCTCGGGTTCGTTTTCTGCTGGGAAGTGATTTTCATTCTTTGCGTCGTCAGGACAACGCTGTCGATGTCTGTTTTTCTTAATGTTCTCTGATTTAAATCACCCCTGCCTGTTCTCACCGTTCATGGGTGGATATAAACTGCCCCTCCCCTGTGGTGCATACACACATACTGCGGCCCATGACATTGAGGTATGCGCCACCCGTCTCTGGGGAAAAAAGGCTTGATAACGTACGCGACCGGATTTGCACATTATTTATGTCACGATGACACATTCTGTATAATGCCTTCATTTCACTCTTTCTTTTTTGCTTTGTATACGCACACTTTCTCCGCAATGTATTACATGCGAAGCATTTCTTAGCGAAACAAAGTCACTTTGAGCATTTCTGTCTGTCTGTCTGTCTGTCTGTCCGTCCGTCTGCCTATCTATCTATCTATCTATCTATCTATCTATCTATCTATCTATCTATCTATCTATCTATCTATCTATCTATCTATCTATCTATCTATCTATCTATCTATCTATCTATCTATCTATCTATCTATCTATCTATCTATCTATCTATCTATCTATCTATCTATCTATCTATCTATCTATCTATCTATCTATCTATCTATCTATCTATCTATCCGCCTAAGTCTGGGCGCTCTCATGATCGCTTCCATAACTTGGTGTAGACAAAAATTGGTATGGCAGGGTAAGACGGCTTGACGAATGTGTGTTGCTGATACGACAAGAATAACGGGAAAATCCTGTCGCGTATGACGTCAAACCCTTTCCTTGAGACACCCGTATACAGTAAAATGCCACTTGAACAAACGTCAGTTAAACGAACTATTCAGTTGGACAAAAATTTTCTAAATAACCCAGCACGCCAGTGAGGCGGCGTCAAGGCAAGCCCTTGAGATCCCATCATGGGAGGCCTAGGCCCGGCCACGTAAACTTGCTGGTTTCTGCAAATAAAGTTCATCCCTCCGTCTCCACCGAGGTGCCATTGAACCCAAAGCTAACCCATTTAATTTTAACGAAATGAGCGCAGCGCGCATTTCAGTTGTACGAACGTGTTTTGTAATACCATTCATTGCCTCTAACGTGATATTGATATGAAGTTGTCTGAGAGACTGTGTACAGACGCGCTTGATTCCCTTGACTGTGTACAGACGACCTATGATTCTCGCGCTTTGGCGTGTGCCACTATATCTACAGAATAGATAGTAGCGAGCGTCCTACCTAGCAAGAATCGAACCCAAGCATTCAGCGTTGTAGTCAAGTATGTCACCACAGATCCACGCCAGGTCTTGAAACAGCCCTGGAAAAAGAGGACATAAAGGCGTAATGTCGGTAGAGCGTCAGTTGTAGCTGCAGGGCTGGATATCTAATTTTATAACGAAGGAATGACAAAGGCGCTTGTGTTGTCGTGTTCGTCTCCCTCTGTCCCCGTAGTAAGTGCGCGCTATCCTTTGAAGAAGAAAAAAGGAATGAACATTACAAATGTGCTGCTATGATACAGGCGCCATGTCGAGTTAACGTCAATTATGGTTCCACTGCTGGCTCCGCTTTTATAGGAGTCTAATATAGACATTGCATTTGTAATGCTAGCATTCAGTAAGCTATATTCAAGCGTTGCTCTGCCCTGGGCGAATACGCTACGAAAGTTATGTACAATATTTCCATCATCACACCTTAAAGTGTGCTTCATTTCGATAATAGTGAAGTCTGTGCTCTACGTGAGTGCTTACGTTACGTCAGACCATAAGTTACCGTTTAAGCGCCAGGGTAGCCCTTGTTCCTCTTTAGCCCACGATGCGCACAAAAGTACTGCACTTTCAAAAACGCTTTAATGCGCCTCGTAACGTTTGGCTCGAAGCCGAAAAAATGCAGCATAGGCAGTCACTCGCCGACTCTTTCACATGAAACCAATTCCCACAAAGCGTGGGATCTGCCAAGTTTTTATACCGAGAGGTTACTATAAATAAAAAATAAATAAATAAATAAATAAATAAATAAATAAATAAATAAATAAATAAATAAAATAATTAATGCAGCTTAGAAGATCATTAAAGAGCCTCTGAATATTTATATATATAAAAGAATAAGCGCGTTTTTCTCTCCTGGTGCGTGTCTCGTGTTTGCGGCGCACTTTTTGACGCCAGAAGGGTGATTCACTTGACGTAATTAAATTACGAATTGTCGATTGGTACATACACGATGAATATGGGCTGTGAATCGTCTCCTACCCTGCTTTGCCATGCAGTGGCCCACCCGTTCTTCCTTGTGTCGCGTGACTATCGCGCGCCACCACTTCGTGTTGTCCGTCTCCGACTGCAAAAGCGGAGATGCGAGCTTGTAGCCGACAATCGTGAAGTCCTTATAGGTTCAACGCTTAGTGTTGACATTGTACACGTGACTTATGAAGAACTTAGCGGCGAGCTGGAAATAGCGCCAAAAGGAAGGGTACTGAAGCCGAGAAAGAAATGACTTTCTCGTCTTTGAACTCGAAGTCGTTTAGGGACCATTTTCTGCCTTTCAGCGTGTATACTACAAAAACATTGTTTTTACCTTTTTTGCTGTCATTTCGCTATGATCTGTAAAAAGCTATTGACCACTCTCCCATAAAAGAGCAATAGAGCACCTTTACCACGCTTCCTCTGAAAGTGAAACACCTCTCAGTTCGGCAGAAGTTCTAAATGAAATATCAAAGCACCCCAGTGAGAACGCTAGCTGTCAACAAACGGAACCTTTTCGCGAAGGCTTTTGCTTTTTAATTAATATGAAACAAAACGGACGTAGAGCGGAAGTTTTTCTCGCCGACGTGCTACATTCAAGTTTTTCTTTACCCCTGGGAGTCACAAACAGATACTACATCATTCAGTGCGCGCATTGTTTGCCGAATGCCAAGCTGTAGTCCTTTCACAAGAGGGTCACTAGCCTTACAAAGCTGGTACGCGATAGCATTGATGACGACATTCTTTTCGAAGAAATGCTTGTTGGTGTCCAAAAGTACCTGTTTTTGGCCAATGATACGTTGAGTAAAGCCACCCATTTTCAGACGGCTTTGGGAAAAAAGCATTGTATCCGATTATCTTGCTGCTGCATCCTAAACATTATCCAATAAAGTTCTACAGATTACAATTTTAGACTTCTGAGCAAGGTGTAAGGGGCATTCATAGGTCACAGAAGCATGAATTTCGAAATGTCCATTCATAATTGCGTGTTTGAGCGATGAGATCTTAATTCTTCTGAGTCGCATTTTGCTGGCACGTCCAAAGTATAGTATTGATCATGCACCTCGGTGTGCGTATTCCAGTAACCTGCCATGCAGCCATCATACGAAGTACATCATCGTCGAAGTTGAACGTTCACACGGATATTTTCAAAAAAAAAAAAAAAAAAACGATATGACACCCCCCATCACTTAAATAAACCTTTCTGACACTACTACATTCAGCCTTTTCTCCGATAGGCATCAGTCTGGGGTCCCGGCGGCAGTACACTAACAGGCAAGCTCATTTCATTCGCTTTATCTTGTCGAATTATAATCGTGAAGCCAGTATTACCGTATTGAAGTCGTAGCCTAACATTCATGGACATAGCATTTAGCTTAAAATAGCCCCGCTCACTTTTTTCATACAAGAAAAAAAAACTTATCATATCGCAGACTTCGTGAACAGTTTACTGAGTTCTCTTCCTTCTCATAATCTAGAATCCACCACCTAAAAGAGGTCGATGCTTCTTGATGCAGAGCGATACTCTATTCACACGCATGCATCAGTCGAATCACCTCTGAATCCAATCTGCTTCCACAAGCAGCTACTGCCATCGCGGATGCACTGAGATTCAGGTTTTTTTCTGAATATCATTTATTTATTTATTTATTTATTTATTTATTTATTTATTTATTTATTTATTTATTTATTTATTTATTTCAACACACTGCAGCCTTGAAGGGCTATTGCAGGAGTGGAGGCAGAATACGAATATTGCAATAGAACAAAAAAATGTACAGAGCGTGAAGATAAATTATTATTACTTTGCAAAATGAATTCATCAAATGGTAAACATTTAACATGTGTAAGATAATTGATATCGCTATATAAATTCTTTCATCAGCACTTCCTTTCTGACTTGTTCTTATTTCTCTATCAGAAATTTTGCCATATTGCGCTTATTGCGGTCATTACTACTGCATTTCTTGCTGTTGTCATAATAATATATTTCTTCAAGTTCACAGAAACTTATCGATTTCTGAAGTTTCCGTTTTACGGCTGCATTAAGCGTTTTCGCATTTTTTGTCTCTTATATGCCCCTCCCCTCGGTCATACGAAAACCGAGAAAGAAAACTAAATAAATAACTAACTAACTAACTAACTAACTAACTAACTAACTAACTAAATAAATAAATAAATAAATAAATAAATAAATAAATAAAGGAAACGCACACAGCTGCTACAGGAGCGCCATCACTACTTTATGTTGTAGGTGCATATGTGCATGCCACATTTTCAAAGGGGCCAGCAAAGCCCCAACTGCAGTGTGTGTCGCACGTCGGAGACTATTCATCACATCCTGTGCCCTCAATACGAGACGGAAAGACAGCCACTAAAGCGCCTCATGGATCGTCTGGACTGCCGCCCCTTTTCGGAGGAGAAGATTTTGGGTGCTTGGGAGCGTGTAGATCACGCCCAACGCAGCCTAAAGGGCTTGTTAAGATTTCTCAGCGAGACAGGCTTAGATGCTCGTCTTTAGAGTGTGTGCTAACGTAACCAATGCACAGAGACTTTCGTGCTTCTCCTACCCCGCACAGGACAATGTGTGCAGTGACTCATTGTGCCATATCATAGTCACCTCTCATCATGCCTCCCTCTATCTCTTTCTTTCCCTTTTCCCCTTACCCCCGTGAGGAGTAGCAGGCCGGAAACCCGCTTTCCAGGCCGACCTCTCCTCCTTCTTCCCATTAAACATCTTCTTCTTCTTCTTCAAAGGGCGTCCGGTGATTAATGATTGCATGCTAAAGGACAAATAACTGTTCGTGAGGTATACCGTAGAAAAGTCAGCGGTCAAAAGGAAAGTATAATGTAGCACAAATCTAAAAGGTGGGACGTCGTGAGGCGAAACATTCGGTTTATTTTTGCGGTGTCGAATACAACGTATCTCCGCAGAACCGACTCGCTGGCCTGAATCTCGCGCTACCAAACTCCGGTGGCGTCTAGCACCAGTTGGACCTCGGTGCAAGGGCGTTCACAGTACACTGTACACTGCGGTTTCCCCCGAAGGCAGCACCACTTACCATGCGCTCTCTCTGCGAGTGGCGACACGCCGTTCCGCAGCTACCTTAACAGATAAAATAAAAAGGGAAAAATATGTTTTATTAGATGATATGCCATGTTCATATAGAAGTCTCTTCAATTATGTTTCTTTCGCACAAAGTATATCTTAACGCATTTCGTAATCGTATAACGTTGTAGAACCATTATGCAAATACATCGCTTAGGTTGCGCGCAGTTCTCCGGCGTGCGGTCAGAAGTACATGGCGCATCAAATTAATCTAGCGAAGCTCGTACTGATTGACCTGGGTAGCTGGTGATGATGTTCCAAAAAGCCCTCCTCACCCACAGCTCGCGCGCACGAAAAAAAAAATTAAACAAAACAAAATAAGTTTTCTTTCTCTTGAGGGTGCACTAAAGCAAATAGCATTTTACGTCAGAATGAAATATGAATGTTTGAGAACGTCTATAACGTCAATATTATCAACAGCAGTGCTCTACTAATAGAGAAATTAAGGTAAATGTACGACACCATGTGCGCCACGAGTGGGACGTACGAAAACCACGAGCGTTGCTTTCCGACATGGCAAGAGTTTAGCCGACAGCTAAACTGAGTACCGCAGTGCCGAAAGGAAGGAGAGAGCGGAATGGGCCATCTCGTTTAGAAACCAGCGACCGAACGAGAGAGTTTCGATGTTTGTTGAGGACATGCTTCGACTCTTCAGGTGCGCAGACCCTGCGGTGTCCGAGGAAAAGAAGGTGCGGCATTTGATGCGTGGGGTAAAAGGACAGATCTTCGCTGGACTCGTACGCAATTCACCGATGACCATGGCCGAGTTCATCAGTAAGGCAATCACGCTGGAGCGTACTCTCTAGCAGCGGTCGTCACTTTACGAACGCCGCGACATCACGGCCCTCTGCATGCTCTATCGGGGCTGACAGCAAGAGGCAGGCCCTCACAGACTTCATAAGTATCGTGCGGGACGAGCTACGCCAACTCCAAGTAGCGGGACCCCAACCACCAGTGACAGCACACGCAAACGTCATCCGAAATGAAATCAGACAAGCGGTCACCCCAATCGCACCACCAAGACCTGAGGTCCCTGTCCTGACTTATGCGGCGGCCCTGCGATCTCCTGCACCCCACGCTCCTGATCCCACTATGCGAATAATGGATCACGCTAGCCATCTATTCCAGGGCACCTCTTCGACTCCACCACCCGCGTTAAGGTTCGTGAGCGCACCCACTTATCATCCATCCGGCTCAAGACAGAATGCTACCAAGGCAAGCATGTGGCGCACGTCGGATAACCGTCTGCTCTGCGACCACTGTGGCGAAGCGCCGATCTCGGGGGAATATCAGCGTGTTCTCTGCCTAACCAGCAAACCAGCGAGACGGCGCAAAGTGTGCGCTCGGCGCCCCACTCGCTGCGACCAGCTTGCTTCTCAACTTGCACTTTGGCCTGCAGGGCGTAGTCGCCTTTGCACGGGCGCGCTTATCTTGGGGTGGGGGGGGATGGGGGGCAATATTACGTCGTGTGCTTTCGCCGGAAAGATTGCGTTTAGGTTACAGAGCGCACAAAGGTCACTTCGCTCGCTACAGAGGCCCAGTTTCCGAAAGAGGCGCGCTGTTCAAACACAGTGAAGTAACAACTGTGACACTTGTTAGTCTGCGCTCGTCCTGTGTATATCTGTGCATATGTTTCGTGCGTCCTTTGTATTTGAGCAGTGCGTTAAGTGTCGAGCTGTGAACGTTGTTAGTTAGCGCACGTCCTGCGTGTGTTCTTTTTGTGCATCCTTTGCGCTTGAGCAGAGCGCTTCAAGTTTCGATCGGCTTGCCGTTCTTCGCGTGAAATGCCAACTTGTTGCTATCGCATTCATTGCTTCGCCCTTGACGCGAAACGGTGACTTTTTTCTTAAAAGCACGTGAAAAAAGTCAGCACTAAGCGCCCGAGCCTGTCACGATTTCGCGCGGCTCGCCTACACACTGTTACGGCCGTTTGAGCAGCCGGAAACAGACAAAACGAAGTGAAATCACTCGATCGTGCGCGTTAGAAACACGGAAGAATAGATGGGCGGCTGCATGGCAAAGCAGTGCAGGAGACAATTCACGTCTGATATTTCGCGTATAGGGACCAATCGACGGCATGTATACTATAGACGTCACGGGAATCACTGTCTGCGTCACGAAAGCGTGCAAGAAAGACGATAAATGCCAGGGGAGAATAATGCGCTCGTCTTTTGTATTTTGAGAGGCTGGTGAGCGGCGCTTTAAGTTTCAAAAACTTATAATGCACTTACACCGCAGCTGCTGAAAACTTGGATTTTATCAAGGGTTGTTGCTTTCAACGACCATTTGTTTATTCCAATGACATCGCACGTCGTTTCTCATGCGCATGCAACTGCGAAGAACAGAATGAAACAGAAGGATCAGGCTAGGTAACCGAATACGCGCAGCACGCGGTATACATATACTGCGCTTTAGCATAGAGACGGAAGCCGAAGCCATAACGCTGAAGTCAGTGATCAAAACGGGCTGGAAAATCATTTTCAGAGCGCCACGGCCGTACAACAGTCGCGAACAGAAATTGTCACCATACATGCGGATGTACAAATTGGTGGCTAGCAGACGACATTAAGTGCTATCGACACTGAACGTGCTCCTGACGGCAACACCGCTCGTTTTCCCTCGGCGTTTTGCTTGAACATTCAGTACAAATTGCTTTATCAACTTGCCCACTAAGTTTCAGTAACTCGAGTAGGACAGACTGGCCGGCACACTGTAAACTCAAATTAGTCCATATGGGCGTTTTTAGCAGGTGATATGCCCTTTTACCACCCAAGCCCGAGATACGAACTCCCTCGGCAGGGGGTAAAATGGGTTGAAACCGATATTTTACCCTGATCATCTAAAATTAGATAGCCTAATATAGGAGTTGAACCGCTGTAAAGTGGGAGTAACGCAAAAAAAAAAATATCGACGCGGGGCAGAAGGGTGTATTCACGTACGGCCATTTGGTCAACAACTAATAAGCAAACAAAATAGTTCTCAGCCTCAGCGTCAACTTCTCAAAAGTTACTTCTGCATGCAAGTTTGAAATAACCAGCGCATCGCCAACGCTCTTCTTTTTCCTTCTAAGAACCGCGCTTTTGGACTCCGCTGTGTGCCGAACTACACGCACAGCGGAGGAGCACGTCAGAATGTGGACTGGAGCGCGGGAAGGGTGCGTCGCGAGCCCCGTCGTTCCGCTCGTTGAGGCAGCCATTTTGATCGACGGCGGCCGTCAGTGCGATTCATACGAAGTCCTCGATATTACCCGTAATTTTGAAGCCGAGGACACATGGTAAGTTATTCCGAATGAACATTGTGCGTTATATTTTGGTGTGTGAGCGCGCTAGTGCACCTTTATCAGTTGTTGAAAGGCTCCTGTTGGGTCAGCTTCGAGATGACCGAAACACTTGTTTCCTCCGTGACACTACGTGCTTTGTATGTTGCACGCGCGCACTCCTAATAGTTGTGTTTGAGGGGAGGTGAAAAATCAGGAATGTGTAGAACTATAACTGTGATCGCGTGACCGTACAGCCGCCCATTTTTTTAACCTGAACGCGCGAGCGTCAACCGCCCAGTCGATAAGCGCCGTATCACGAAGCATGGCGGCGAAATGAACGAGAATACGCGCATGTGCCTGATGAATTATCCTGTGCCGCTGCCTTCTGCCAGGCTGTTTCAGCAACCGCACACCGGGACGCCAGGAATCGGTGCTTATTTTGACTCGGTGGTCGACGCTCGCGCGTTCAGGTTAAAAAAAAGTCACAGTTTCGCCGCAAGGGCGAAGCAATGAATGCGATAGCAACACATTGGCATTTCAAACGAAGAACGGCAAGCAGATCGAAACTTGGAGCGCACTGCTCAAGCGCGAAGGACGCACGATACATACGAACAGGTATACACAGGACGAGCGCGAGCTAACAAGTGTCACGGTTGTTACTTCCCTGTGTTGGAACACCTCGCTTCTTTCGGAAACGGCGCATCTGCAGCGAGCGAAGTGACCTTCGTGCGCTCTGTAACCTAAACGCAACCTTCCCGGCGAAAGCACCCGTCGTAAAACTGCCCCCCCCAAGATAAGCGCGCGCGCGCACGCACCCGGGCAAAAGCGACTACGCCCTACAGGCCAAAGTACAAGTCGGGGTGTTGGGGAGCCAACGCGTCGCAACGAGTGGGGCGCCGAGCGCGCACTTTGCGCCATCTCGCTGGTTTGCTGGTAAGGCAGAGAACACGCTGATATTCCCCCCCCGAGATCTGCGCACCGCCAGCGGCGAATGGTGTATATAAATAGCTCGCCGTTAGTATGCTGTAGCATGTGCGCTCCTATGGAGTAGCGGTTAGCGTCGCGCGCTGCGGAGCGAGAGGTCGCGCGTCGGAGAACATTTTTCTGGATTATTTTTCTTCGTGGCTTTTATATATATATATACATATACATATACGGAGCGTGACGGCGACGGCGACGCTGACGGCGAAAAGCAGCCAAAAGTGTCCATATAATTGCTATCGCAATAAAAATTGAAGGACACTTCGTACATTCCAAAGTGTGTTCGGCGAAAACGTGTGGCCATTCCACTGACTATGCCATGCCTTTTATCTTTTACACTCTCAGTGGGATAACACACAAACCGAATGTGTGCGTGTTTTCTTTTTAAACTCTTTACCGCGAATCGCAGCGATACGCGAGACTAATCTTCCTCCGTTCGCATGCGTTAGTATTTTCTCGCGCTTTGCGCATAGTGCAAACACCATCCGCGTTCCAGCGCTTAAATTGACGGACCCTTTGTAAATTCGAAGTGTATTCCGTGAACGCCTGTGTCCATTGAGACGGCGTCGGTCAGAATGATTGCAAACGCTGGGCACAGCGACTCTACGCAAGCAAAGCGCGAGGGCTGTAGAGTCCGACGCGACCGGCGTCCGTTTGCGCATCCCGGCGGCCACCTGGCTCCGTGCCAGAGCTCGGACAGACGGACGGACAGACGGGCGGACGGACGGAGAGATGGACGGACGGACAGACGGACGGACGGACGGATGGAAGGACAGACGGACAGACGGACGGACGGACCGACGAACACCGGACGGACGGACGCCGGACGGACGTGAGCATGAGACATTAAAGGCTTTCGCCTTAAAAATGGGCCGCTGGACATGCAAAGATAGCGCTGTATGTAACACATATGTGCAGGTCGATTGGCGAGGCCCCTGTGTGATAATCGCCACATGAGATCACTACGAAGCTTGCATTGCTTTTGGTGTGTTGTTGTTAGATGTGAAGCATCTTATTGCGAAGGTCAATCCGGTGGTGGTGGTGGTGGTGTGCGGCGTGACCACCCTTACTGCGCATGCGCAAACCCTTTAAAAAATAAAAATAAAAAATCCACTCATATCCACGGAGTGAATGATGATGATTGGGCGAGCTCCGGAGGTTCATCGGTAAAAACCGTGAATCTTTCGGTAATCTTGCCCAGTACATCATCAAAGACGTGACAAACACTGTGTGTATATACTAAGAAATTTTATTTATTCGTGAGCCGTGATTTTCCGTTTTCGTACTGGAGCTGTGTTTTCTTCGTTGGACGTGAGCCGTGGTGGTTACCGTTTACATAAGCCGTGGCTTCCGTTCCGCCTTCATTATAACGGGTTTATGGGCGGTGAAGTGGAGGGATAAGGGTTCTTGGATGGGTCGTAGTGGGAAATTTGCAAAGACGAAATCGATTTTGTGGGTTGCATGCGATCGATCACTAGATGACACCGCAGCGCCATCTAGTGATGATTCTGAGACCTAGAGGTGGCTATGACGCTTATTCCTCATTATCATCAGCGTCATCGTTATGACGCATAGTGCACAGCACATTCCATGTGCTGTGCTGCGATGGCGGCGTCATCGTCATCGTCATGGTGGCTGCTACGACGACAACGACGCGGGACAAGCCTACGCCCTAAGGAGCTTCGCCCCGAAAACCTCCTCTCCCCCCTCTCTCTCCTCCAGGCATCCCTCCCCGCGGCGACCACACCCTCACTGCGCATGCGCGTCCCCTCCCCTTTACCCTCCTACGCTTAAGAGGGCACATTTATTTATTTATTTATTTATTTTTGTTACCCTCAATCGCCGAAGCATTACAGAGGGGAGTGGGTTACAACATGAAAAATACAAAACAGCGAAACAAAACGTGCTATATTTTATACATGAACAAGACTAAAGCAAATAACATCTCTATTCAGTGAAACGGAACAAAAGTGAAACGTAAAAAAATATAAGGGAATCACAAAGAGAAAATAGCGAATGTGGTAAAGTTATACAATACTAGCAAAAAAATGTAAAATTAAGAGAAGTGACACAAAAAAAAATCAAGAACCTGCTGGAAAACGCCGGCATCTTGACACGTGTAGACAGAAAGTCGCAGGGAGGGGAAATAGGTAGGATGACTAGGGAGAGCTATCGGGAAGTAGGTGAGCTGATAAAGAATGACGAAAGAGGGAGTGATCAGAGATGGAAACGATGTCACCTGGTAGATGATTCCAATCGTTTGATGTGACCGGTATGAAGGAGCAAGAAAATGTGTTTGTGTAGCAGAAAGTACCTTTAACCTTGTGTTTGTGGTCAATGCGAGAGGAATGATATGTGGGAGGCATAATGAGCTCACTACGCAGTAATGGATGATGGTAGGTCTTATGGAAAAGGCAAAGGCGGAAGTACTTCCGACTTAGTGATAAAAGTGGCAGTGACAAATGGTGCTTCATTGCTGTTACGCTTGATTTACGGTGATAATCCGATAGAATAAAACGTGCAGCGTTATTTTGAATTAGCTCAAGATACCTGATCAAGTTTTCGTGGTGAGGGTTCCAGATTGCAGCAGCGTACTCTAATTTCGAGCGCACAAGGGTTTTATAAAGAAGCATCTTGAGGGAAAGTGGGGATTTGCTAAAATTACGACGTATGTATCCCAATGTACGGTTAGCATTGTTCGTGATGACGTTTATATGAGCATTCCATGTTAGATTGAAAGAAATGGTAACGCCTAAGTACCGGTATGACGACACTTGGTCAAGAGAAACATCACCCAGTTTGTATGTTGAGGAGCTATTGAGCTGGCGGGAGACCGTCATTAGCTTGCATTTGTTGGGATTTAATTCCATAAGCCATTTAGCACACCAATTCCTAATGTTATTTAAGTCTGTCTGCAAGATGTTCTTATCATCATCGGTATGTATTTCCCTGTAGAGCACACAGTCGTCGGCATACAAATGAACGGATGAAGAGACGCAGTTAGGTAGGTCATTAATATATATTAAAAACAGAAGTGGTCCCAAAACTGAGCCCTGTGGTACACCCGATGTTACGCTTATTTCCGGCGAGTCATGACCGTTAATAGTGACGTACTGAAGACGGTTTGTTAGAAAGTAGTCGAGCCATGCCACTACATTAGAGCCAAGGTTGAGAGAGGAGAGCTTATACATTAGTAAAGCGTCATTGACTTTTTCAAATGCTTTTGCAAAATCCAGGTAAATGCAGTCAATTCGAGATTGTTTATCGACAATGGTGTGCAGGTGATAAGTGAAAAGGAAGCAACTGGGTTTCACAGGAAAACGTACGCCTAAAACCATGTTGGGCTGATGAAAAAAATGAATTCGATTCTAAAAAATTTTGCAATATGTGAGTGCAGTACATGTTCCATTAGTTTGCATGGAATGCTTGTTAGTGAAATGGGCCGATAGTTAAGAGCGGAGTGTTTATTACCAGTCTTGTGTATCGGCACAACCTTACCGACCTTCCAGTCCAGAGGCAAGGTTGCTTGGTCAAGAGACTGCTGGAAAATCTTGTACAAGAAGAGAGACGAATATGTGCTTGTCTGTTTGAGAAACTTTTGTTGATATTGTCAGTCCCACATGATGAGGATGTTTTTAAGGTGTGAATTAACTTCGCAATTCCCGCAGAATCAAAAGTGATAGGAAACATTGAGCAGTAATCACGGCACACAACTGCGTCAACAGGTGCAGCAGTGTTTCCCGAGAAATTGGCCGAAAAAAATGTTGTTAAATAACGCGGCACATTCAGATGCTGGTAGCGGTTCGCCAGAGTCATCGTTGATTGATAAATCCGCATTTTGGTTAGAGTTGATAACGTTCCAAAATTGCCGGGGGGTTCCTTGATAACAGTTCAGGCAGCGTATGCGTTTGGAAATTATTCTTAGCAATACGTACAGCTTCCGTGTATTCTGCTTCAGCATTGTTATACGCTACCCAGCGATCTGCAGTATTTTGCTACTTGGCTATGCGGAAAAGGCGCTTTTTCCTATTAGACAGACGTTTGAGATGCGTGTTATACCACGGTCTTTTTGTGTTGTTCCGTATGCGTCGAAGGGGAATGTGCGCATTGGTGAGATCAGTAACTAGGTTTTTGAAAAGATCCCAGTTCTCCTGTACACTTCTCTCATTAAAATTGCAACAAAAAGTGTCTAAGTACGCACACATATCTTGGTTAATGGCGTCAAAATCTGCATTCCGGTAGTCCCGAATGTATTTGTCTTCTTTAGTTCCACGTGAAAAAGACATGGTAATGTCGAAATGTAGCATCAAATGGTCGCTCAGACCTGGAAGATATGTAATTGGGGATATGAATTCTGGATGTGTTGACAAAACTAGGTCTAATGTATTAGACGATTAATTAGTTACCCTTGTTGGTTTCGTTACAACCTGGGTGAAGTTAAAACAATTACAAAAATCTAGGAACTGTTGGGATTGTGTTGAAAAGGGGTCGAGCAGAGGAACACCAGTGTGCCAGGTGATGTTAGGAAAATTCATGTCACCAAAAAGAAAAATTGGTGACGAAGGATACCGAGTGACGACATAGCCGAGAACGTCATGCAATTCATCGACAAATGACGATGTATAGTTTGGTGGACGATAGCATGCGCCTAATATAATCTTTGTGCCCTTACTCGAAATACCAACCCAGACTGTTTCCAGAGAGGACACAACTTCTACTTGAAAGGAAGAAATTGTTTGAGATACGGCTATCAGTACGCCACCACCCTGTCTACTTTCTCTATCGCACCGATACACATTGTTAAGTGACGTCAGTCTGGAAGATTTCGGTATTTTCCACTGTTGAGTTGAGCCATGTCTCGGTTAATATTACTAATTGTGCCTCCATTCAGGAAATAATAGAATTAAGCTGAATCCTATGTTTCATAATACTCCTTATGTTGGAAAAAAAGGACAGGGAACTTTGAAAAGAGCAGTCTCGTGATCATTCCTACCACCGGTTAATTGTTACTTCTGAGAACGACTGAAATGATCAGAATTCGCATTATTTTTGCGGTTACGAGTACTAAAAGCGGGTCCGTTGCGACTACCGGATGGCTTATCGTGGGTGACACTGTCGTTTGGAACGGTAGTTGTAGTCTTACGAGTTTGCTTCTCTAGTATATCATCAGTTGCACGGTCATAATTGTAACACGTGCTACCTACATACAGCTTATCATGCCGAACTGAGAAGGCTGGTGACTGTGGCAGTGAGTTTGCAAACTCAAATAGTTTTTTCCGTGCAACTCGTGTGGCTAATGAAAAGTCTTCTGTGACGGTAACATTAATACCTTTAAACGTTGCTCGCTTAGAAAGAACTTGTTGCCGAAGCTTAAAACGAACTAAACTTGACAATAACAGGTCTACACCTGTTTTCTTGGTAGCTGCCACCCAACCTATGCGCACGCTCAATTACATCATCAGTTATGTTCGGGTCGACATGTTGCGTCAGAAGGCTTACAATTTTTTCCTCAGTTTGTATCCACGATTCCTTACCGTCCGTTATACCATGAAAGATTAGGTTATCACGACGTGCCCTGTCTTCAATGTCGTCAAGGCGTGAACTGATGACAGTGCTTGTTTGTTCGAAGGTTTTCACGGCCTCTTCTGCTAGATTGAGCCGTTCTTTTATGTCATCGATTTTGTCACATTGGGCCTCGATTTTCAATATTCGCGTGTTCATTGCCACAAGCTTTTCTTCGAAAGACTTTTGCGCTGTTGCGACATTAGCCGAGATTTCAACTTGGCCCTGGGCTAGCCTACCTGTCTCAGCTTTTAGTTCTTTAACATCGTTAGCACTTCTTTTTGCCATTCATCGGGACCGGGGTTGCTTTCAACATCTCCGCAACACAACAGCTTAGAAAGTACATGAACACATTCATCATATGCGGTACACAGTGCGTGGGGGGCACGGGAAAAGTAAAGTACATCTGTTGCTAGTGCGCTCAGCGAACAGGGAACATTTGTTACTAACCTGCACGAAGTAAAAAAGTCGCACGAAGCGGAATTGAGCCATGGTGTCGCAGGTGATTTTCCCGTGCCCACTGAAGCGATGCGAAGCTCCGAGCCTGGTTATAGCTTGCGGTGAAACTGGTTGCTTTGTCGATGCGGCTGTCCGGGTCAGGCGGAGCGATGCGTCTTGCGGACAATCGTTGAAAGTCATCAGATGGTACGGCACTTCACCGCTGTCGCTGTGCACCGGCTGATTTGACTGTTGATCCGTAGGCAGCAGATAGACGGTGCGTGACACGTCCCAGCTCGGATAAGTGGCGAAACGGGCCAGAGCCTGCACGAAGTAAAAAAGTCGCACGAAGCGGAATTGAGCCTAGGTGTCGCAGGTGATTTTCCCGTGCCCACTGAAGCGATGCGAAGCTCCGAGCCTGGCTTATAGCTTGCGGTGAAACTGGTTGCTTTGTCGATGCGGCTGTCCGGGTCAGGCGGAGCGATGCGTCTTGCGGACAATCGTTGAAAGTCATCAGATGGTACGGCACTTCACCGCTGTCGCTGTGCACCGGCTGATTTGACTGTTGATCCGTAGGCAGCAGATAGACGGTGCGTGACACGTCCCAGCTGGGATAAGTGGCGAAACGGGCCAGAGCCTGCACGAAGTAAAAAAGTCGCACGAAGCGGAATTGAGCCATGGTGTCGCAGGTGATTTTCCCGTGCCCACTGAAGCGATGCGAAGCTCCGAGCCTGGTTATAGCTTGCGGTGAAACTGGTTGCTTTGTCGACGCGGCTGTCCGGGTCAGGCGGAGCGATGCGTCTTGCGGACAATCGTTGAAAGTCATCAGATGGTACGGCACTTCACCGCTGTCGCTGTGCACCGGCTGATTTGACTGTTGATCCGTAGGCAGCAGATACACGGTGCGTGACACGTCCCAGCTCGGATAAGTGGCGAAACGGGCCAGAGCCTGCACGAAGTAAAAAAGTCGCACGAAGCGGAATTGAGCCATGGTGTCGCAGGTGATTTTCCCGTGCCCACTGAAGCGATGCGAAGCTCCGAGCCTGGTTATAGCTTGCGGTGAAACTGGTTGCTTTGTCGACGCGGCTGTCCGGGTCAGGCGGAGCGATTGCGTCTTGCGGACAATCGTTGAAAGTCATCAGATGGTACGGCACTTCACCGCTGTCGCTGTGCACCGGCTGATTTGACTGTTGATCCGTAGGCAGCAGATAGACGGTGCGTGACACGTCCCAGCTCGGATAAGTGGCAAAACGGGCCAGAGCCTGCACGAAGTAAAAAAGTCGCACGAAGCGGAATTGAGCCATGGTGTCGCAGGTGATTTTCCCGTGCCCACTGAAGCGATGCGAAGCTCCGAGCCTGGTTATAGCTTGCGGTGAAACTGGTTGCTTTGTCGACGCGGCTGTCCGGGTCAGGCGGAGCGATGCGTCTTGCGGACAATCGTTGAAAGTCATCAGATGGTACGGCACTTCACCGCTGTCGCTGTGCACCGGCTGATTTGACTGTTGATCCGTAGGCAGCAGATAGACGGTGCGTGACACGTCCCAGCTCGGATAAGTGGCGAAACGGGCCAGAGCCTTGCACGAAGTAAAAAAGTGGCACGAAGCGGAATTGAGCCATGGTGTCGCAGGTGATTTTCCCGTGCCCACTGAAGCGATGCGAAGCTCCGAGCCTGGTTATAGCTTGCGGTGAAACTGGTTGCTTTGTCGACGCGGCTGTCCGGGTCAGGCGGAGCGATTGCGTCTTGCGGACAATCGTTGAAAGTCATCAGATGGTACGGCACTTCACCGTTGTCGCTGTGCACCGGCTGATTTGACTGTTGATCCGTAGGCAGCAGATAGACGGTGCGTGACACGTCCCAGCTCGGATAAGTGGCGAAACGGGCCAGAGCCTGCACGAAGTAAAAAAGTCGCACGAAGCGGAATTGAGCCATTGGTGTCGCAGGTGATTTTCCCGTGCCCACTGACATTTTTGGGCAAGTTGGTGGTTCATTATGTGACACCAGCGCAAAACAAGGAACAAAGGACAAGAAAGAACTACAGACGAGCGCTGAACTTACAACTGAAGTTTATCTCCGAAACGGGACAGAATATAAAGAAAAAAAAATGACACGTGAACAAAAAAGATTGCAAAGCACTTTTTGCAAAAAAAAAAAAAACTAAAAAAACATACACAGTGTTAACAGCCCACCTCACTTGCGGCGGTCAGGCGCACGGGACAAATATCGAACTTCTTTTTCCGTCAAGGCAATGGACAGAACTCACGCAATTATCGCCAAGTCTCGCGATCTCTGCTGCCTCTATAAATTTTCGCGTTAATTGAGAGCCACATCGCCCCACCAATCGGCACCTCTCCAAAAGGGGTTTGCACTCACCAGTGTCACAAGTGCTGCAATGAAGGGCTAAGTGCCTGCTGTTTTTTTTTATTAAATGTGTTTAAGGAGAGGTTGGTGCCTATACATGGCTCCAGCTACTCCTCTTCCCTTAGTTAATAATTTGTGTCGCGAACTTATGCATAACAGTATTGTGAACTTCAGGCACAACAATGTCCTTTTAAAAGGAATGTTCTCACTTCATGAGCAATGTCCACGCGTCAACAACAATGTTCACACACAAGACACACAAGAAACGTTCGCACTTTGCAGAAGAGTTCATCTCTCAGTCCTTCATATAATGCGATCACCAACCAGTCCCTGGGCACTTGCCCGCACACAGCTGTCTTGAATCACGAGAGACAACACGAAACATGTGACCAGAAGTATGTCCATGCGAACGATAATTACCAATTTGAATCAGTACCGTTTTGATATTTCCGACTTTTCTAGAAACTGTACTAGAGCACATGCAGCAATCTTTTGAAGAGTTTCTGTCGGCCACGGACCCAAAACTTTTGCTAGTGATAGCGGCCGTCTATCCAATCTGTTTAGGTTTTCTAAAAACTTTTACGGGGAACAGCATAATTTTTGCAATGTAGAAGGAGGTGTTCTATGTCTTCTTCTGCCTCTT